>BLBF01000020.1:54690809-54805709 GCA_015471245.1 Laticauda colubrina | reverse complement strand
TGCAGTCTTGCTTCCAAGCAGTAATCAGGGATCATCAAAGCCAGAGAGAGAGAGCGAGCAAGCTGTAGCCTTGCTACTTTTATATGGTTTTCATAACCACACCCACAGTTGCTATTTTACAGTTAAAGCTGCATACACTAACTATGATTCATAGTTAGTATTTCACCTAAAACAGTTAGGGTGAACAATGTTATCCCTAACATTATGTAAGTACCCGCAAAAACTATACGACACTATATATATATAGTTATGCATAGAGGCTAAGCATAGACCTTACAAAATTATATATGTAATTTAGAATTTGGATTTAAAATAATACAGTGATAATATTTGTATATATAAGTACTTATATTCCAATAACCAGTTAAGAGCACAGCTATCCAGCAGTTAGATAGATTAAGTAATTAGATACTGGTCAATTAGATTCCGGTCAATACAGAGATTTTATCACTGAATGTTAATTTGGGACAATATAATTAATATAGTACAACAACAGAAACAAATCTTAAAATAAATTACTTCCACAATTACTACAGCTCTGAAAATTGGAAGAAAAGTCACCCCAACATTAACAACTACTTGTTAGGCAACAGCTTCATCCATGGCACAAAAAACCATAGAAGAAACATTACCAGTGGAGAAACAAGCTAACATCTCGAATGCCAACATCCAATTAATTTTGCTGATATAACAGGAATCGATGACAAAGCTGCAAGAAACGATGAAAAACCATAATGAGACGAGAGCAGATATCAATGAACTAAAAGAGGAGATGGGGAAATTAAAAGCAGAAATGAAAGTGGATATCTTCAAAGTAGAGGACAAAGTTGGGTTATTACAGCAGACCTTGGATAAAAAAGAAGCAACAATAAAAGAGGTAGATAAAAAGACTGAATGAACCGAAAGGAAATTAGAAAGGGTAGATGAAGAATTAAAGAATGTGAGTAAAGAAATGGAGGACTCACTAGTCTACCTAGAGATGGACAAGGCTGCCACATACTTGAGATTCCAACATGTAGTGGAATCCAAAGAAGAAGACCTGGAACAACTAATGCAGGAATACTGGACTATTGGAAAAGGATAAAGATGACATCTTAAGGGAGTTTGATGAAGTTTACAGGATTAGCACTAATTATGCGAGATGCCACAAATGCCCAAGAGAAGTCCATAAACGATTTGTGAGAAGAAGTGTCCGGGATATCATATATAGGATGTCTAGAGATGAAACAATCACGTATAAAGGGAAAGAAGTCTTGATTCTCAAACAAATACCAAGAAGAGTAAGTGAACAAAGACGAGACTACAAGCTCTTAGCAGCTTACCTAAATCAGAAAAGAATCATATTTAAATGGCTAATCCGAAAAGGGATGTTAGTTTTTTGGAACAAAAGGAAAATTAAAATAGACTCCATGGAAAAGGCCCAGGAATTTTAGGAGCGATTGGTAGGTCTGGAAGACCAGAGCAGTAAGGAGGAACTGGAAACAAACTCCCAGGAAGATCAAGGCTATCATAAGAACAGAGATGGAACTTTAGGAAATCAAGAAAATACTCATCTACCTCAGGAGGGAGAAGAAAGTAGGGCACATCTTCAGGCACAAGGAGAGACTGGAGCCATTACAAGACAAAGAGTGAAACAGAATTCATTAAATGGAAGAAGAAAAGAAACTACTATCAATTAATATAAATGGTTTAAACTCGACAATAAAAAAGTGAACAGATAATAGCTAAACTAATCAAACAAAATGCTGAAATAATATGCCTACAAGAATACAGAATCATATAAAGAAAACAGATGAAAAATACATAGAATGTCTGAAATTAAGGAAGCTATTTACCGCACCAACAGACATGGGGAAAAAGAAAGGGATTGCAATATATGTTAAAGAGGATTTGAAAGCAGATTTAATATGGTCAGATTCTGAGGGAAGAACTCTGATTTTGCAGGTCTGGATTAATGCCATCCCAATTCTCTTAGTGGTCATCTATGCCCCGAATGGAGATCAAAAAGAGTTTTTTAAGCACTTTATGGAAAAATAGTTGGATTGGAAAAAAGAAATATTTGTATCATAGGAGACTTTAATTCTATTGCTGATTATCAAAAAGACCACAGTAATGGCGAGAAGAACAAAAAGGGGAAAAGAAAGCTTCCCAAGATATGTATGGAAATGATGGAGTTAAATTTGATTGATATATGAAGAAGATTACATCCTGAGAAAAAACAATTTACATTCTATTCAAATCCTCATCAAATATGGACATGAATTGATATGGCATGGATGAATGGGGAAATAGCAAATGAGATAAAAGGGACTGAAATTTTACCTAATGAATGGGCAGATCACAATTCAATTCAGATAATATGAAAGGGTAGGGAAAAACCCGAGAAAAGATAGACGTTAAATTCTCAGTTAATAAGAGAAAAAGAATACACCAACAAACTCAAGGAGGAATTAAATTATTTCTTAAAGGAAAATGATAATGGAGCTTCTATGAAATAAAACATTGGCAGTAATGAGAGGTATAACAATCTCTTATAACGTCAAGAGGCATAACGGAAAATACACCCAGCAAAACAAATTACAACAAAAAATTAAGGAATTAGAAACTCAATTACAGAGTACCCCAAAAGATTCAAAATTGCAAAATCAGATAATAATAACTAAACAAAAATTGAATTTAATTGAACAAGAGAGAATGATTATAAATTTGATTACAATTAGACAAACTTATTTTGAGCATGCTAATAAGCCAGGGAGATGGCTATCGTATAGACTGAAAAAAAGGAAAGAACAGAGATTGATATACCAGCTAATAGATGGAAAGGGGGATATACAACAAAACAGAAAAAAGAAATTGCCCATAAGTATTTTGAAGAGTTATATAAAAAGGAAGAAGTTAATGAAGATAGAATAAAAAGCTATTTAGATGAAGTGTAGGATAAAGCAATTGGGGAAGAAATGGAAGAATCATTAAACAAAGACATTAGTTGGTTTGAATTGAAATCAGCAATAGAGAACCAGAAAAACAATAAATCCCCAGGACCAGATGGGATTCCAGGGGAGCTGTACAAGGCAATAGCAGAACAAATAGGACCTCTTATGGTGGAAGTTTTTAATGATGTTTTATTGGCAGCCAGGATGCCGGACTCATTGAGGGGGACATTGATTTTGCTGATCCTGAAGGAGATTTGGATCTCCGATATATACATAATTATAGGCCAATTTCACTGTTAAATACTGATTGCAAAATATTCACTTCTATTATAGCAAGTAGACTAAAAAGAATGTTAAATGAGCAGATATATGAACATCAAAATGGATTTCTCCCGACCAGAAAAAGCAGGAATAAATTAAGAATAGTACTAGATGTCTTAGAATTTTACGAAGTCCACCCCAAAAAACAAATTGCACTTATACTTTTAGATGCAGAGAAGGCCTTCGATAACTTAAGTTGGCAATTTTTAATCCAAAAAAATTATAATATGAATTTAGGCACCAAATTTGAAAATATTATAACAACCATTTATGATACACAAAAAGCTAATATTATAATAAACGGGGAATATACCCGCCCAATAAAAACAGAAAAAGAGTCAGACAAGGCTGCCCATTCTCAACCCTACTCTTCATAATATCATTAGAAGCATTACTAATGCGAATTAGACAGAACCCAAACATAAAAGGATTAAAGGTTAAAGCCCATGTCACACTGCACCAATGGATGGAAAGAGGATGTAAAATGGAGAGAAACACTTGCCATCCGTTGGTGAACGCGATTCATCCGTTCTATACTCACTGAATCTGTTTTTCATTCTCTCTATCCGTCCAGCATCCATCGACTGAGGTTCCATCTGCTCAAAAAGTTTTGAGCTGCTCAAAACTTTTTGAGCATAAAATGTATCCAACGCATCCGTTCCGCATCCGCAACGCATACGGGGAACATCCGTTCTACATCCGTTGTCATCCGTTACGTGTCTGCGCAACTCAAATCTTCTCCAGTGGAAAACGGACACAGGGAGGAAGCGAAACGGACATGGAACGGATACAAAGCGTAAGTAGCATGGACGGAGAAAGGATGAAAGCGGATGCAGCTCGCAAAGAAAGCATTTAAAATGGAAAAAACATTCGCAGAGCGGACCTATCTCAGATATTAAGAGGATGCCAAGAGGATGCCTATAGGATGCAAAAGGACACATAGTGGAAAACCTATATTGCCTATAAAAAGGGGGAGGAACTCACCTGGATTTCACTTTCAGCCCAGCAGCCCAGTTGTGCAGACCTCTGCAGCCTTCATCTGCTCTTGCTCTTCCACATCATCCATTGATGTCCACCATGGATCTTAACACACTCCTTTTGGTAGCCACCATCGTTCTGCAACAGTGCGAAGCCATCTACAGGCTCTTTCAACTGTTCTACAGGAAGAAAAGGAGGCGTCCAAGAAGTGTCTGGGTCCGAAGATGAATCAGGAGAAGAGCAGAGTACGGACTGTACAACAAGCTGATGGTGGAGCTGAGGAACGAAGACACTCGTGCATTCCAGAACTTCATCAGGATGCCTCCAGCCATGTTTGATGAAGTTGTGCAGCGGCTGACACCCAGGTTGACCAAGCAGAGCACCAACCTCCGCCCCAGCCTGGACCCTGGGCTCAAGGTGGCACTCACTCTGCGCCACCTGGCCTCAGGGACCACCTACAGAAGCATGCAGTACGGCTGGAGGGTGCCACACAACACCATCAGCATTGTGGTCAGAGAAGTGGTGCAGGCCATCATCGAAGAATACGTGGAGGAGCTCCTCCATTGCCCCTCCACTGAAGAAGGATGGAAGAAAGTTGCAGAGCAGTGGTATCAGAGGTGGAACTTCCCACACACCGTTGGAGCCATAGATGGCAAGCACGTGGCCTGCAAAGCTCCAGCCAAGTCGGGGTCCACTTATTTCAACTCCAAGGGCTTCTTCAGCATCATCCTCTTCACCATGGTTGATGCTAACTATAAGTTCATGTACATCGATGCTTCAGGCAACGGGTCAGCTTCAGATGCCCAGGTATACAATGCCAGTGACCTCAAGGAGGGGCTGGAACACAACCTCATCATGGGCTTCCCAGATCCAGACCCCCTGCCCAACGACACGCAAGATGTGCCCTACTTCATCGTGGGGGATGACACCTTCTCCCTCGGAACCTACCTCATGAAGCCCTACACTTCCAGACTTCTCACCCATGAAGAGAGGATCTTCAACTACAGGCTGTCCAGAGCAAGGCGGGTGGTGGAGAACGCCTTTGGCATCCTGGCCAACAGGCTCCAGGTACTTGTCACCACCATGCAGCATCGCCCAGAGACTGTGAGGAGGATCGTGGAAGCTTCCTGCATCCTGCACAATCTCATGCGCACCCGCTACCCAGTCTTGCAGAACAGGCTCGTGGACCTCCAACAAGGCAATGGGGACATGGAGCCTGGGGAATGGAGGCAAGGGCAAAACCTGATAGACACTAAGGATGGGCAAGGCCCCAACAGAGCTTCACGTGAAGGGAAGAAGCAGCGCAACCTCCTGAGACACTGGTGCAATTCCCCAGCTGGAGCAGTGGAGTGGCAAGACAGGATGATAGATGATTAATGGATGCTTCCTTCAGCCTGTATCATCACACTGATGAGATTGTGCCATGTATGTTGGGTGGGCCTACAATGAACAGGGCATTTAATTAAGAGTTGTGTTTATGTTGACATGTGTGGATGATTGATTACATTATTATTGATAACAAAAGGGCCATACGTGTGGCACCTTGGAGGGTGGACCATAGAGTCCCACGATGCTTGCACTTGAGGTTTATCTATCCCACAGCTATTACCCATTCTAAAGGTATCCTTGCCCATCCCACTGCTATAACCCATCCCAAAGGTATCCCTGCCCATCCCACTGCTATCTTAACCCATCCCACAAGCATGCAAAGGCTTAAACCATTTCTAAAAGTTTCCACCAAGACTTTATTTAATAAAATAAATGAAGCAAGTGTGTGAAGCAAAGATAATCTTTATTAATAACAAGCTGTAAAAGAAAAATGACCCAAGTCAAGTGTCCAAAGCAAAAATAAGATCAACAGGTAGCCACCCAGTCTCTGGCACTCTTCTTGGTCACTCGGAGGTGTGCTCAGGGGTGAAGGGTCCAGGTGCTGTGGAGGTGGCTGCTGCTGGAGTGCTGGTCTGAGGCATCATTGGGGTGCCTGGCCCCGAGAGGACAACAGGGGATGGTGTGTTGAGGAAGCTCTCAGACAGCTGGCTCAGCCCCGTGATGTTGAGAGCTCCTTCCTCCATGACATGGGATGTCAGCCTCAATACCGATGACAGATGTACTGAGGCCGGGCTTGGCTGTGGGGTGGAGGAAGGAGCAGTGTAGTGGGGCTGTCTGATCTGCAGCTGGGTGAGGACTGTTGTCGGTGGCATCTGTGGCATGGCTGGCATCGGTGGCATGGGTGGCATCAGTGGCATCAGTGGCACCGGTGGCGTCCAATGTACCTGTGCCTGGACTGGGAAGGGCTGCCTGTGCTGCTGGACCTTCTGATAGCTGTAGCCTTGGTAGGGGAGGGCCTGTGAAAAGCCTTGGAAGGGCAGTGACATCACCTGGGGTGGAGGAGCAGACCTGCACTGGGTGGGAGCAGGTTCATCTTGATCTGGAGGGTTGTGAAGAAGATCGGTGATCCTGTCCTTCACCACCTGGTACTGGGGTTCCGACATGTTCATGAGGGTCTGGTTGACATAGGTGAGGAAGGGCTTGTGGTTGGAGGATGGGGCATCGGTGTATACCAGCTGAGAGAGGAGATCTACGCTGCTCCTGATGGTGTCTCTTATCTCCAGCAGGACAGTGTGGCTCTGCCCCTCCAGTTTGCCTCTCTGCCTTTCTGTGGAGGTGGAGCTGGGGGTGGATTTGGGTTTGGCTGTGGTGGAAGTGCCATCTCCTTTCTCCCACTGTGTCAGGGGGTCCTCCACGCGCTCCACCACGGGTAGTACAGCTGTCGGGGGGGTCTCCGTCGTGGCACGCTCCACAGATACCTGCCTGGACACAGGAGCTGACTCTTTGCCAGAAGAGGACTGGCTCTCAGCAGGCTGCCTGAAAGAGAGGGTTGTGAGAGGGGCTGCTCCTCAGTGGTGGATCTCACCCTCCAAGAAGCTGCACTTGGCCATCACATAGGTCTCTCTGTCCGTCAGCTTGACCGCGGCCTGGCCAGATTTCTTGAGGTGCAGTTTCCCGTACCAGGTGTGCATGTGCTTCCACCAGCCGAGGAGCACCTCTGAAGTGTAGCCCAGGCTCTACACCTTCTCTCTGCAAGCAGCCTGCTTCCTTTTGGTGCCTCGATAGAGCCTGTGTCCCTTCCACCAAAGATACTCGTTCTCCCTCAGCCACTCCAGCACCTCCTCTTCATGTTCCTCTTCTATGTTTTGTTGCCTCCTCTCCCGTTCACGCATCTGCCTCTTCCTCCCTTTGGTAGGGCCATATGGGCCCTCATCAGAGGGGCTTCGAGGTTGTAGGGGCTGCTCCTCCACACCACCACCACCAGCAGCAGCAGCAACAACAGTAGCAGCAAAAGCAGGACCAGCAGGACCAGGAGCACCAGCAGCAGCACCAGCAGCAGCACCAGCAGCACCCGCCAGGACCAGGAGCAGGACCAGGAGCACCAGCAGGACCAGGAGCACCAGCAGGACCAGCAGGACCAGCAGGACCAGGAGCAGCACCAGCAGCGTAAGCACCAGCAGGTCCAGCAGGACCAGGAGCAGCGCCAGCAGAGTAAGCACCAGCAGAAGCACCAGCACCAGGAGCAGCGCCAGCAGAGTAAGCACCAGAAGAAGCACCAGCACCAGGAGCAGCACCAGCAGAGTAAGCACCAGCAGAAGCACCAGCACCAGGAGCAGTGCCAGCAGAGTAAGCACCAGCAGAAGCACCACCTCCAGAAGCAGCATCAGCAGAAGCACCAGCATCAGAAGATCGAGCCCGGGCAGCAGAAGCCCCAGCAGAAGCAGAGTCAGGGCCAGGGGGTGGGAGGGTGGCCCTGTCCCTCTTGCCAGGGCTGGCAGCAGATGGCAGAGGCTTCCGTTTCTTCCCCATGGTAGTTGGGTTGCTGGCTGGCTGGCTGGCTGGAGAGCTGTGTCTGGAAGCAGGTCTTTCCTCTGAATGGTGACCTGCTTGGGAGCTGCTTCCCTTTATATCCGCGGGGCTGACGCAATGCATCCTCCCTGCATGCGCAGTGAATGCTAGGCATCCACTAGGCTTCCGCTAGGCTTCCGCTCTGCATCCGCTTCATCCGCTCAGCATCCGCTGTGCATCCGCTTCATCCGCTCGGTGTCTGCTCTGCATCCGCTCTTTCCGTTCCACGTCCGCTTTGCTGCACTCCCCCGGAAGCTTTGCGGATGTGCCATCCGCTCCCATCCGCTAGGCTTCCATGAGCATCCGCTTTCCATCCGCCCTACATCCTCCCCCCGTCCGTTCCTTTCCGTGTTGTCCGCTCTGGTTATGCAAATTTTTGCCCCTTTTGAGAGCCGATAACAATTAATGGAACATTTTTCTCATCCGCTGTGTCCTTTTTACAAACGTTTTGCATCCGTCGGCCAGTGTGACAGGGCCTTAAGAAAGAAGAATATAAGTTGCACGCATTGCGGATGATATGATTTTTTTCATTGAGGAACCAATAGAAAGAGGACAAAAATTGATGAATGAATTAGAACAATTTGGAGCAGTAGCAGGACTTAAAATTAATAGGAAGAAAACAAAATTAATGACGAAAAATTTAACAGAAAAACAGAAAATAGAACTAGAAGAAGTTATGGAAATACAAGTGATAAAGAAAGTTAAATACTTCAGAATATGGTCAACAGCACATTGTAAGACACTTAAGGAAAATAATTATGATAAATTGATGCGACAGGTAAGGAAGGATTTAGAAACATGGGGCAAGCTGCAACTTTCATTATTAGGCAGGATTGCTGCTATTAAAATGAATATTCTTCCAAAATTCCAATATATTTCAGATGATCCCAATCAAAGTTGAAGAACTTAACAAAATAACTGTAAAATTTGTCTGGCAAGGGAAAAAAACCTAGAATAAATTTAAAGGCAATGCAGGATATGAAGAGCAGGGGAGGGCTGGCACTTCCAAATTGGGAGTTGTATTATAGTGCAGCCTCTTTAGTATGGTTGAAGGAATGGGTGAATTTAACCAATAAGAGAATATTATTCTTAGAAGGCCATTACTTGCAGAGGGGGTGGCATGCTTTTTCATGGGATGTAGGGAGAACTAGCCAGAAATATTTTCACAGACACCTAATCAGAGACTCATTATTAACTAATTGGAAGAAAATACAGAAAAAACACTATTTAAAAATACCAATCTCAACAATGGAGGCGATGATTCACCCAAATAATCTGGATATCACTAAAATGATTAAATATAAGGACCTATTGGATACACAAGGAAATTTGAAATCGCAGCAAGAACTTCAAAATTAATTAGTGGGCATATCTTCAAATTCAAAGTAGATATAAACAGGACAAGAAAGAATTTGGAATTAATAATAAACTCCAGCAACTAGATAAAATTTTACTAGGATCAGGCAAAAAATAAATAAATTTATAATTACTTATTAGAAGTAGAATTAGAAAAAGAAATTGTAAAAGGGAACATGATAGCCTGGAGTAGGAATATAGGACGTAGCATCACCATAACAGAATGGGAAAAGGTCTGGGGTAGAAATAATAAAATTACAAAATCGGTAGTATACAAAGAAAATGCCTATAAAATGTTTTATAGATGTCACCTTCCTCCTTCGAGATTAGCGAAGATGCACCCCAGTATGAGTCTGAATTGCTGGAAATGCAAAAAAAAAAGAGGGAACTTTTTTCCATACGTGGTGGTCCTGTACAGAAGCTCAAAAATATTGGCAGAAAATTAGAAATCGGCTGGAAAAAATGACAAGAGAACAGATGGAATTCAAACCAGAGTCCTTTCTGTTAGGGATCTTTGATAAACAAATATCAAAAAAAAGTGAAATATATAATAATACACATTTTGACAGCCGCCAGATTGGCTTTTGCACAATGTTGGAAGCAACCTCATGTTCCATCAGAGGAGATGATCATTCAAAAAATTTCAAGTTATGCAGAAATGGACAAATTAACTTTGGCATTAAAAAATAAAGACACTTCAATATACTACAACAGCTGGAACTGCTGGTACAAATGGAAAGACCAAAGATAGACTTCACACTAAAAGGCAAAAGAGGATAGGATAAATCCATAGTAGTGATACACAGATATATTTAAGGATTAGGTGTGTGTATATGGCATAAAAAAGGATAAAAAAGAGGTCTTACAAACTGTTGAAGATGAGAATATTTTTAATTGTTTTCTATTTTTTTCTTTCTATTTTCTTCTTCCTTTCTTCTTTTTCTCTCTTTCATTTATGTATGTGTTGTTGGTTTGTTTTCATTGTAAAATCAATTAAAAAAAAATTTTTTTAAAAGAAAAAAAATGCATTTTCATTTAGTCTTTTCTAGGCCAATGAATTCCATATTGACTTAAGGAATGAGAAGCCAAAAACACATCTTCTTGGCTCCTGAATATATTTACCATTTGGAATTTGACAGGATTTAATATTCACTTGAAAATACATCTTGGCTTGAATTTTATACAATAATTATTTGACACCCATATTCTTATTCAGTAATAACCAACATCTCAATTAAAAATGTACTTCATTTCCCATTCAAGTTTTCCTTGCATCCCAAAGAGTGACTTGCTGTTATATCACTGTTTATTACAGTAAATTATGAATGTCAGAGATGCTGACACCACAGATGGAAGACGAATCAAAATTTATATCTATCAAAGCAATGAATCCCAATATTTCTATCTTGTGTTTTGCTACGTCACTTCTTTTTGGCATTTGTAGAGAGATTTCATCCTTGATCTATATTTTATTAGCCGGTTAATAACAAGCTCTACCAGAGACAATTGTAGAAATCCTAAGACAAAATAAGAACCTCCATTTGCTATATGAGAATGTCCTGTTTCTCTTTATTCTAGGCATACTGAAAACCTGATAGAATTGCCCTCAGAATTTGATCACATGTCATAGTGAACTTTTCAATAGGACTACATCCAAGTTCTTTTCCTTTTTCCTACCATTACTATTTCTATCCCTGTTTCTTTAAATGAAGAAAAACTATTTCTTTTCTAAACTAAAATAAACATTAGCTTATTAGTTTAAAATAAATGTGGAATTGTGGTGCCATGATTTCCAGGACTGGCACTCTGCAACCAAAATCTTAACAAAATTTTGCTCATCAAAACTGTAAACCAAATATACATTTAAATTGTTTTCTGGATTTCATTATTTCTTTGGAAAAAGAATCCTCCTGCTCTGCTTCTACTGGGGAAAAATGCACTGGTGCATTAAAAAACATGATAAAAATGCATAAAAATGGATTATTTCCAATAATCCATGTACAACAGTGATTCTCAATCTGTGGTCTATGGATCCCTGGGGGCTGCAAAGTCATCACAGAAAGTCCAGGCTTGAAAAAATGTTATGATTTAAATCTTGAGTTAGTTCGTGGCCATGGTCCATAGCCAAAAGAGGTATTTAAAGGTGGTCCTGAGTGAAGAAAAGGTTGAGAACCACTGGAACAGTACACAATATAGTATAATACAATATAAGATATAAATATACAAGTCATGTCACATTATACATAGATGCAAATATATAGACTAAAGCCCCTGTCACACTGCATCAACGGATGGAAAGAGGATGTAAAATGGAGAAAAACACTTGCCATCCGTTGGTTAACGCGATGCTTCCGTTCTGTACTCACCGCCTCCGTTTTGCTTCCTCTCTATCTGTCCAGCATCCGTCTATTGACATTTCATCCGCTCAGAAGGTTTTGAGCTGCTCAAAACTTTTGAGCGGAAAATGTATCCAATGCATCCGTTCTGCATCCTCTAGGCATACGGGGACATCCGTTCTGCATCCATTACGCATCTGCTATATCCGCTAGGCATCCGCTGCACATCCGTGCAACTCAAATCCGTTCCAGTGGTAAACGGATGCAGGGAGGAAGCGGAACGGACGCGCAGCATTAGTAGCACGGATGGAGAAAGGATGAAAGCGGATGCAAATCGCATCTGCATCATCCACTACGCATCTGCTCTGCATCTGCTCTGCATCCTCTATGCATCCTCTATGCATCCACTCTGCATCCGCTCTGCATCCACTTTCCATCCGCCCTGCGTCCTCCCCCCGTCCGTTCCTTTCCGTGTTATCCGCTCTGGTTATGCAAATTTTTGCCCCTTTTGAGAGCGGATAACAACAGATGGAACATTTTTCTCGTCCGCTGTGTCCTTTTTACAAACATTTTGCATCCGTTGGGCAGTGTGACTGGGCCTTTAAGGTAGCAAAATGATAAATTTTGTTACCTTAATCTATATATCTGCTTCTGGCTATTGTCAAATTATCAATGAAATACGGTTTTGTGCCACAAAAGCTTTCCATCTTGAAGGAAGCTCATTTAGATATCAACCTAAGCTGAACACATTCTTCTGGAAAAAATTCTGGAAATATTAAAATGATCGTGATAGCTAATATTTTTCTATCATGAAGAAGTCTGTGGTTGTGTGCTATTGGTTTTACACCATGTATGGTACACATCCTACAGATACATTCAGAATCTGGGAAGAATGTATGGTTCATGCTTGAAGAGGAATGACAGCCACCCTTCTCTTCTGATATCTCTCAAAAATATTTATCAACTCAATCATTTTGATGGAGTGTGCCAATAATCCATTATTACTGCAAAGAGAAAGAAAGGCAGTAAAGTAAAAGCTTTACTGACACATAAACCAATATTTTATCTTCCCATGTAAATTTAAAAAAGAAAGAAAGAGAAAGTTCAGCAAAATCTAACTATTATTCATAGCATGTACAGGATGTGTTCACCATATCCTTCTTTTCAAATACAGCATTCTTTTCTTCTTCCTCCATTCTTTTGTGTGCCTTTGTTTCTTTCCTTCTTCTCTTAACATTGAAACAACAGTAATCTAGGTTTTGCCATTGTTATCATGGCAGGTACAAGAATGGCAATAGAACAAGGCACATCTTAAAGCTGTACAAATGATAAACAGCAGCTTACAAATGATAGGACAAAAAGTTACCAAAAGTTGCTTTTGTAAGAAATCTGATTGGAAACCAGAAGATTTAAAAGAAAAAGAAATCCATAGTATTAAATCCTAAAAAAAGTTTCCCTGAACTAGATACAGGCTTGACAACATTGTTAACAAGGAAAAACATTTTTCTATGAGTTTGCAACAAATCTTTCTCAAGTCTTTGTCCTGTTCCACTGAAGTCATGTAAAAAGATGTATTCCAGTTCTCACACATCCAAGCTTGGGTAGTGGAATTGTATTCTCAAGGTCATCAACTGTCATGATCTGAACAAGAGATACTGTGACATAAATAAATCAATTTCCCTTGTGCTAATGTAATAGTCACAGTTTAGACTATGGCTACCTAAATTTGTCAGACAAAGAATGATAGTAGTGATTTTGAGTGATAATCTAGTACCTATATACCCCAAAGTGAATAAGATCAGGAAAAAGAATTTTTTTTTTGTTTCCTATAGACTAGTAAAGATGAATAAACTAAGAACAGACCAATTTTTTTCCATTTTTCCATCCTTCATAAATAAGAGAGTTGGAGATTTATTTTTATTTTATTTTTTTAAAGGATGGGGAAAAATTGTAGTTAGCAGTATTTCATTTGGTATGGCACTTATATCTAAGTACAATCCCAGCCCTATGATAAGTTATCTGGTACCAAGTGTTGCCAATCAAAAATTCTTCCAGCTTCATAATGGCTTAGAAAAAAGAAGCATTTTAAAGGCTTTTTATATTTTAATAGATTAAACCCCCACTGCTGCATAACAGAAGTCAATTCCAAAGACCAGAAATTAGATGAAAGAAACTCTGAAAGTTGACATGGTCATTCCAACATGTGGGAAAACCTAACTGCATGATCAAGCTCAACACAGAAATGTGAATTATTGAAATAACTGTTGTATCTCCTAACCAGAAGGCAGCACTGACAGTTTGAAATATGTTCCCAAAGACCTAACCAATTTAAGAATTGACAGAAAAAGAAAAGAGAGATGAACAAGGAAAGGTTCAGGACCATAAAAATTCTCTGGATGAGAATCTGGCAGAGAACTGTTAGGAAAGCCTATCAGGAAACTATTGGTATAGTCCAGATGAAATACCACCCGGACATGAAATAACTGAACTGTTAACTAAGCTAACTGGAATAATTTAACTATAGTAATCCATGGATAAATTCTCTGAATTTCAGAACATAAAAGTTACAGGTTTTCATGACTCTATCACTGAAAAGTTTTAAAGAACATTTTTAAGCAATAAGAAGTCCCAACTCTTACTGCAGGAGAGATACCAGCAGCTGAAATCCTGGGGAAAAAATCCAAATGGTCAGTAAAAGGAGCAGGAGAAAAAGAGAGAAGAAAGAAGGAAATCGGGGGAAAAAAAACCAATAATTTTGTTCTTCTTGAAATTTAGTTTAAGGCAGCGGGAACACCTCCTAGTGGAAATCCTAATGAGGCAGAATGGAAAAGTAATAGACTTGTCCATTCCATTAACCACATACACATGTGTGCATGTAACAACCCAGTTGTGCTATTATATTCTCCATACCCCATTTTTCAGTGGCTGTTCTGAGCAATAATAGTTTCAGAACCCCAATTAAGGACGTGGAAATCACCAGGGCTTTGAGAAAAGCAAAATTCCTAAACAAAACATTGCTCCTCTCACCCATAATAACCCTTGCACAGATGGATTGTATATAAGCACCCAAGAGAGTAGAGAAAGAATCTGTGTACACAATATTCTCTTCTAAATTGTTCTGCTGTCTCCCTTGGATTTCAGCTGCTGAAATCGTGGTAGAAAGTTGTGCTTGTTCCTGTGTTTGTCATTAATTTATCAGTGACATAAAGCCCTAGTAATGAAGTGCTGAAGATGAATTGCCTCTTGGTCAGATTATGGGCAACTGATGCTCTAGTTAATTACCCCAGGAAACTTAAACTCAAAGAACACTTCATAATGCAAAAGCCAACAGTGATTCATTATTCATTCATCAGGGGCAACAGTAATAAAAAAAATGTCAGCAGAAGGACTATTAATGGTGTAGGTTTTTTTTCTTCATGTTGACAGTATTATAGAGATATTTTTGACATAGCAGGGATATGTTATATGTCAGTGTAATAATTTTTAAAATATTTTGATCTGTCAAATCTTGGTGGTGTGTGTGTGTATGTGTATACATACACACACATACATATATATTTATGTACATTATCTATCTACTACATACATACATAGTCACACAGAGAAAGAAGAAAGAGAGAGAAAACATTTATACTACAGTATAAAATACATATATACATACACCTAGAAAAATATTATTTATTGCTGAAAGTGGTACACAGAGTCACTTCTGCCAGCATGTGAGAGGTCACCCAGAAGTGCTTCACTGCGTATGCACGCGCACCACCCACCCAACAGCTGATTGTTGGGCATCTGGCATGCATGCACGGGGGTGGGGGTGTGCGGGAGATGTGCATGCATGCACAGAAATGCACAGCATACGCAGGGTCTTGCACGCATGTTCAGAAATGCATGGCATATGGGGAAGCATATATGCAGAGACACATGGTGCGTGGGAGGATCACACACGCATGTGCAGTGGGCATGAGGGATGCATACATTGCCTTCTGGTGCTGGCATGCAAGCATGCAAGCGCACACACAATTTTCAGCACGGGAGCCCAAAAAGGTTAGTCACCACTGGTCTCTATTTACAAAAAAAATACACATCTTATTCAAGAGTGGATTTTTTTAACCTCTCAGGATTCTTACTATATGTTGCTAAATTCACAAGTAGTATTCTCCATTGGTCTATGACCATAATAAAGACTTGATGATAACAAGTAGTATTCTTTACAGACATCAAAACAGCAAATATTATTACTTATAGACTGCATTAATGATCTCTCGATATGTAACTCAGTTTTCATCATAGTTAAATAACTCAGTTTCTTAGCTTTGAAACCAAAAACTCTCCCAGAGTTAAATTATTTTCTCATAAGCAAAGCCTTCCTTTTTCATACCTTCTTTTTGGTAAGATCTGCTTTAAATCCACAGAACTGGATCATGAATGGTAACTCGGCATCACAGCGGCATTATGTGATGTATCAGCACTTTTTCCCCTTTCACTAAACTGGGTGTGGGCATGGCCAACCTGTTACGCATACGGCCCGCAGGCTACAAGTTTGACAGCCCTGATCTAAGTAGAGAAACATATGAAGAGATTCATTTATGTCATGTATCTTGAGGTATCGCTAAGACTTTAAAGCTTTAGAGTATCAGAATCTGAATATCATCTTCTATGTATCTCTGGCAACTTTGTCATCAATCACAAAGCTATGTTATTTCTCAAACTGCACTTAAAATACTAACACAATATTTGCCCCAGTGACATGAATCTGGACAGTGGACAGCAAAGCAAGAAAAACAAAGATATCTACATGAAAATGCTGAGTGAGATCACCCAACATCATGGGATGAAGTACCACCAATGGGCTGATGATACCCATCTTTACAACTCCATCAATGATGAATCAAGTGATGCTGAGCTGCTCTCTTGCAGTGTCTGGAGGCTGTGAGGAATTGGATTGGTGACAATTGAAAGCCATACAATACCACAGGCTGTTTGTCTTGTTCACCAGTAGCGGTGAGGCATGAACATGCCAGATGATGCATACAGCAATTAATTTATTAGAGCCAGAGTGGGGAACATGTTAGTTTTCAGTGTATGCTGTGGAGAAAAGCAGCTCAGGAAGATAAAGCTTGTTTAAGTAGCCTCTCTTTCTGTTAATTAGAAAAACAAGTCATCTGTAGCACAGTAGGTAACACCCAGCCTTTTGAAGTGGGACCAAGAGACCATTGGTAACTAGTGTCAATAGCAATAGCACTTAGACTTATATACCATTCTATAGCACTTCACAGCAGTCTGAGTGGTTTACAGGGTCAGCATATTGCCACCCAGCAATCTGGGTTCTCATTTTACTGCCCTCAGAAGGATAGAAGCTGAATCAACCTTGAGCCTGTCAGGATCGAACACCATGCTGTGGGCAGAGTTTGCATAAAGTACTGCATTCTAATCACTGCACCACCTTTGAGTGATTTGTAATAAGTTATAATGAATTCTGGTGTCAATTTGTTTTGTAATAAGAAAAAAATCAGTATTACATTTTTGTGTGCAAAGACTGTAACCATTATCCAGTTCTTGCATTCATAACTATGATTCTAAGTCTATATTTTAGCATCTCTGTTTGATGGATCTTACAGTTCTAGTTCAACAAACAAGCAAAAATTAGCCTGCAACCCTGAGATCTGTCTACATCTAATACAGCTATAATGAAATATGCTTATATTTCCAAAATGGTACAATGCTCTCTCTCTTTCTCTCTGTCTTTCTGTCTCTGTCTCTGTCTCTGTCTCTGTCTCTCTCTTCAATTTAAAACATAGTAAATGGTTTTAATGTATTGTAAATTACCTGAGAAAAAAACACTACTAATCTTTTTTAAGAGAACTCTTACTAGCTAGTTTGAATATAAACAAACAACCATTTATACAGCTTAGTTTATTTTCTCAGTTCTACATGCAGATACCTCAGACAATACACCTGCTAGAATATACTCTTCTGTACATCAAAAAACTGCAGTTTTCTAGTGTTTGGGGATGAAACTAATGGCCAGTCTGCTTTTCTAACATCTTTTATACAACTGATATCATAGCTAATTAATTTTCCACATCCATCTCTATTTAAAAAAAAATACAGTAGTTTTATATTAAGCCTAGAAGTTGGAACAACAATAAAACTTAGTTACCATTTTACTATGATTTCAGTGCATCATGGAATAGATTTTATTTGTTCTGAGAGCGTTCTAAATAAGTTAATAGTATGTTAAATTGTTATGACATTCCATAAAATTTGACTAGAAAAAGAACAAGGATATTTGCTGGGGGCAGAATGGAGAAAATTGTATTCTCCAATTCAAGACAAACTGTTGGTCATGCTGGAAAATATATGGCATTCTTCCTTTGTATAAAAGCAAAACCATTTATTCATAAATAAGTTAACGTAAACAGGCAGATAAAAGACTTTTCTATTTATTATATGCCAGAGAAGCAAAAATCCCTGGAACTTGTTCTTTGTCTTTAACAATAAATTCTATAGTCTCTTTGAAACATTATCCTGCTTAACTCCAACTTCCATGCATGGGATTTCACCAAGTGGAAGATAATGCAGTTTGTAAATACCAAGAATCAATGATCTCTTCCATTAACTTATAGATCAAATTAAACCCTCCCTGGAATGGAAAGGTGGGTGGGTTAATTTACATTTTCAGATGGAATATTATTGTTATCAATCTGACATTACAATGGTTAAAAGAAAAAAAAATATCCAAAAGTAGAAATTAAGAAACTTCAAACTGTATGCAATTTCCTGTTCACTCAATGGGCATGCCTTTCTTATTTTCTGTTGGACACCATGAAACGCTTCCATAGATCTCTTTATTCTTCAGAACCAGCTGGTTTCTGCCCTCACCTAGCTCATCAGTAGTTCATTAAAATCCTGCAAGGTCTAGCACCCTCAGACACATCACTATGCTGTTTCATCTCCTTTTGAAAAGGTTATTCCACTCCTGGGATCAGGGAGCACATGCCTCTGCAGTTGCTTTATGTCAAGAGAATACCTCGAGAAAAATTCTCCTGTCTTCCTATTAGGAAAGCTTGGAAATGTCAGCTCCTTCAGATGTGACTTACAACTTGTAGTAGAGAAACAGAATACAACAGGCAATGAAATGTTGTTGAAGGCAGTTTTCTAGCTGAGCAGAGAGCTGGTACTCAACTTAAAGTAAAATATAAGGACTGAATTTCTTGGCAAATGAGATGAGTTCCATGACAAATCTGTCAAGAAACAGACCATCTTCCCCTATCTTTTAAGCTCATTATTTTCCCTTTTTCTCAGTGAAATAATTAAGTCAGCTTTCTAGATTTTAAATTAAATGCTACAGACTCCTTGCATATCATTTTGAAGTATGACCTTCTGAGTTCACTTGTACATGTTAAATTCATTACTTGTACATGTTAAGGTTGTAATATTAACCTGAAAACATATACTGTAGCTAGCTCGATAGATTTTTTTTTTTAATTCAATAAGTCTCAGATGCCTTTGTGATGAAGTAGGCTATGTGGAAGAGTATCTGCTGACTTGGTCTAGAATGACTTAAATAAGTTAAACCCATTGATTTCAGTAAGACTGAAGTGAACTCATATCATACAGAGAATGATCAGACTTTGAAAGGTCAGATTTTATTTTTCCAAAGTAAAGTTTGAAATCCTGTAAAACTGCAAAACGTATTTGAATTAAAGAAACTACTACTTTTATATGAATATTCTACAATTGGGATACACTCAATGTGGGTATTTAATAAATTATATGCTGAGTTGTTGAATACTCTACTGACCTTTTTACTGTTTCTGTTCCAATTGTGTCTTATTCTCCGTCACAGAATGTTGCATATACACATATACATGCATGCATACACCCTCTCACCATATTTCAATCCTTATTTCTAATTAATCTATTCAGTCTCCCAATGAACTTGCCTTTATACCCACATCTGAAAGCTAATCTTGGACACATATGCACTTTTATGTGGTTTAAATAGCAAGAGCAGCTAAGATGATTAAAGGCCTGGAGACAAAAACGTATGAAGAATGGTTTTATTTATTATTTATTTTGATTTATTTTTATTTGTCAGTTGCTTACAAGATAATAGGTATAAGTAAAAACATAGTTATGAATACATGGATACACATAAGAAAAATAGAAAAAATATAAAATAAACAATAGGACAGGGATGGTAGGCACGTTGGTGTGATTAACGCCCCCTACAGATCTCTTAGGAAAGGGGTGAAGTCAATAGTAGACAGTTTAAGGTTAAAGTTTTTGGGGTTTGGGGGAAAAAACCACAGAATCAGGTAGAGTATTCCAGACATTGACCACTCTGTTGCTGAAGTCGTATTTCCTGCAGTCAAGTTTGGTGTGATTAACCTTGAGTTTGTATCTATTGTTTGCTCTAGTGTTGTTATGGTGGAAGTGAAGTATTCATTGACAGGTAGGACATTGCAATGTATGATTTTAGATCATATGGTTGCAGGATTTGGGTTTGAGTAGTCTAAAGAAAAGTAGGACTGTGGGAGATGATAGCAGTATTCCAGTATTTGAGAGGCTGCCACAAAGAGGAGAGGGTCAGTTTATATTCCAAAGCACCAGAGAACAAGACAAGAAACAATGGATGGAAACTAACCAATGAGAGAATCAATCTGGAATTAAGAACAAATTTCCTAAGAGTAAGGACAATTGTGGAACATCTTGCTTTCATAAGTTGTGGGTGCTTCATTACTGGAGGTTTTTAAGAAGAGACTGGACAGCCACTTTGTCTGAAGGATATCCTGCTTGAACAGGGAGCTGGACTAGAAGACCTCCAAGGTCCCTTCCAGCTCTATTCTGATCCTAAAGGACATATTTCCTCCAAATATGAAAAGAGAGGGGCATTTCCTTTCCATCCTATCAACAAAATCAGGACATGATGACAAGTCACTGTGTGGTTTCCCTACTTCATTTTGTAATTTCATGTTCATTCCCCAATTTTGCTCCTGCTAACTTCTCCAGACCGTAAAGAATATTTAACCACCTGTTTAATGATTTATCCCTCTAAGGTTCTATGTGCTAAGGGCAACTTGCAGGCCTCCTGGAGAATTAACTAGAGCAATAAATCAAAGAGACATTTGAGAAATGTCCTGCTGCTCATTGTGGCAGTGGTTGAGCCTATGAAATCTGTGTAGTCAGTGTATGTCGGAATAGGGAGCAACCAGGAATGTGGGTTTCTGACCAACGAAGCAGGCACCCTCATTCCTGAAGGAAAATGAAAGAGCTAAATATGAGTAGAGGGAGAAGAAAGAACAAGAACACGGATGTTTAATAAATAAAAATATCTTCCTCGGAATAAAAAATATATACAAAATACAGCAACTTTAATTTACTTTTTGTGTATGTGCAGTGATTAAAAGCTGCCTAAAGTCATCCCAGATGGCAAGATGGGAAGTATCTAAATTTAATTAATAAATAAATGCCCTGGGGTTTTCCAAAAAAACACTGACAAAAAGTAAAAGTAAAATGATATCTTTAATGAGTAAAAAATATGCTATTCTGTGCTCCTATGCACTTTTTCTGAGCTGCATCCAAAGCACTGAAGAGCCCCACATATTTTTACAAATTGTAGGAGTTAACATTTCATAATTATTTTTTAAAAAACATCATTTTGATTGACCTGCCTTAAAAAATTTTTTAAAAGGTATTACCTCAGTATAATCAATACTTCAATATTCTAGAAAGGATTTACTCAGAAATTCAAAATGAACTTTTCTTTTCTCCCTTTTATTTAGTTTGTTTTTGATAATTATTCAGTCCAATACAAAACAACTTTTAAATTTTAATTGTTAATTTTTCTGCTTGTAAACCCACACAATAGAAAAATTATTTTAATTTTCTATATACTCTATTATCCAACTAATATCAAAATTGTATTGTATCATGGCAGAAACCTGTGAGTTTTAATTTTGGGGTTTGTTTATTTTTTAAAGTTTTTACAGTGCTTATAAATTGCCAATATTGTTTTCTCATTCTGGCGGTATACAAATAATTGACCAACACATCCACCTTATCTAAAAACATCTACATTATACTTTCAACAGGATGTTTTAGAAGAAAAGTCAACATCTAACCATGGGCAAGTGGCAAATGCACAAAATCTACATCACACAAATCCCATAGTTTATGAACTTATATCAGATGTTGGCTAGTTAATATATAATTGCAGCTATTTGCTTGATGATGTCATCATACACATGTAGTTACTTTGGCATCATCATGATTTATTCCTGATACTGCTTTATGCCTGGTGAGAAACTTAGGTGCAAGATACAAGGGACAAATTTAGGATCATGAACATAAGATGTAAGTAGTCATTATGAGGTAGAGGAACAGTACAGTTTGTAGAGTTTGTACAGTCTGTTCACTGTCAAACTCCATTTTGTACCATTCTAACCATTAGGTACTCCTGTTGTGTTAACCAATTGTTCTCACTTACTAGGTACTATCCACCATGAAATTATAGAAATTATTTATAGAATTTCTATAACCATCCATCTCAATCTTATGACATAACCAAACTTACAAGTCATTGTTACTGTAGCCCAGAGGTCTCCAAACTTGGTAACTTTAAGACTTGTGGAGTTCAACAATTCTTCAGCTAGCATAGCATAGCTGGCTGAGGAATTCTGGGAGTTGAAGTCCACAAGCCTTAAAGTTGCCAAGTTTGGGGACCCCTGCTATAGTCTATCTCATCTCAATCAGATAGTTCTGATCTTTCTCTGGAAGTGGTTTCCTGATTTGGTTCACCTCATAGAGCTGACATCAATAGTGACACATTGTGGTACTTTTCTTCCCCTTCCTCTTATAATCCAGTGAGACAGGGAGAGGTATTCTGTGTCTCTTCGTAATATTATCTGTTTTCCCCAGATGTAAAGAATGTTTCTGTCCTTTCTGTTTATATATTGGTTTTTTTTTTAAAAAAAAAATCTGTTTTCCTGTTTCTTTACAGATGCCTGGGCTTGGGGTAGACTGACCAATAGGTCCTTCCTCCTTACAGTGAGGATCTGGGATGAAGAACTGCATGGCTAACAGGGAGTGATCACTTTATAACTAAAGACTGATTATAATGTCACCACATCCTGATAATGTTGCCATGCCCCAAGGCAAAAATCAGATCTAATGTGTCACCTGTTATGAGCTATGCTGTTAATAACTTGGATCTGTTAATAATTGCCACAGTGGCCATGAACCCCTAATCTACCTCTGATCAAGCCTCAGATGAGATAGATCACAGTCCTCTACCACCATAACAGTTCTGGGTGAAATTCAAGTTGGTGCTTAACACTTTGGATGGAGTTAGCACTGTGTAATTGATTTATGGAAGCAAGTTTTATCAGACCCGCAACATTGTTTTATTTTTAATGGTACTTCATGTTTGTTTGTTTTTAAATTCCACTCAGAGTTCCTTCTGGTAGATTGGCAGTTATATGTTTGTTTAATTAAAAAAGGATTAATTAAATCTGTGGAACTCCCCCACAGCCATAACATCAAAAAGGCCAGGCAAGAAAGCTACTATATGGCTAGAAGGCTGATGCAATAGCAACAAACTTATCTGATTTCCTTGAATACAGCTTCACAAATAAGATCTGACAGCCACTACTGTCTCATAAATAATAGCAATAGCATGTAGACTTATCTAGTGCTTTACAGCCCTTTCTAAGCAGTTTACAGGCCACATATTGCTCCCAACAATCTGGGTCCTCATTTTACAGATCTCAGAAGGGTGGAAGGCTGGAGGAGTCCATCATGATCAAACTCCAGGCTATGGGCCAAGTTAGTCTGCAATACCTCATTCTAACCACTATGTCATCAGGGCTCATTAATAATAGTGACTCCATTATCCCTGACCTGGAGTCATGGACAGATTTCTAAGTGGGGAAACACTCCCCTCCATGCCCCTCATTCTACTGGTTTGGGTGAACCGGTAGTTCTGGTCATCATTTGGTCCCGCCCACCTGCTCCCTGCACTTTTCCTGTGCTTTATTTCCTTGTTTTTGAGCACAGCTGATTTGTGCAGCAGAGTAGTTTACCATGCATCAGCTGTTTCACTGACCGAGGATGCAGCAGAAGGTAAGTATTGTAGCTAAAAATGGTATTTTCTAAATGCTGTGCACATGCACAAAGCATGCGTTTGGCACTTGAGTGTGCGAAGCACTTGTTCACCAAACCAGCTTTATACCAGTTGAATTGCACCATTGCGAACCTTGCATTAAGCACAACAGCCAGAAATCATGGTGAAGATGGTCTGAAGACCAAGCACTGAGCCTGGGAACATGGAATCAGCAACAAATATTGAATTTGTTTTCCTTCAAAGAAGGTAACATCCTGACCTGTCACATCTCCCCATGCCTCTCCTGATATTAGCCTGATATTATTCGCTGCTCTATCCCCCACTCCATATCACACCTCCCCAACTCATATCCTCTCTTGCCCAGGAGAGATCACAGTTTTTCCACCAATACCATTTTGTCACAGTCCTGCTTCCCCTTCACCTGTGTTGATTGCAGGGGGGGGAGTATACTCTATTTCACGAGGAAGAGCTCAAAACCTGTTGATCATTTCATCCATCTCTGTCTCCCACCTAGAGAGAAGTAGTGAGGCCCAAGTCCACCTAATACCATCAACTGTTAAATTGATCATCCAGAGCCTGACTCAAATCCCCTTCAATTTTCAGGCATACTCTCAACCCCACACTAGCTAAATCAGACCAAGAAATTAAGAAGGCTGAAACTGCTCTAATTGAGTTTGGCTATAATAATACAAATTATAAATATGATTATGTTGGGCCCCTACCCTCTTATTTATAGATCAGTGATTTAGGAAGGGATCTGTTTAAGTCACTTTTGAATTTTATTTGTGTGCTATAATTTTAAAATAGATTTTACTCCTCATCAACCTGGCATATTTCTGTCATACTCCCTACTCTCTATAGATACTGGTGTAAGTTCCAGAGATCTGCTAAACAATGCAAACTTGTCAGACATAAATTTTATAGTGACAGCTGAACTGAATAAACATAGGGGCCTACATGGTCCCTGTACAGTATAGAGTTACAGTTATATTACATGGCAACTTCAAGACTAGGTTTTGTCCTAAAGACAAAATTGAGTTAGAAAACCAAGGAGTATACAAAATCCCATGCACCGCCTGTTCCACCACATACATCGGACAAACTAACAGAAGAATAAGTGAACACATTGAAGAACACAAGAATTCAATCAAAAAAGAAGAACTGGCCTCTTCCCTGGTCCAACACCTCAAAACCACAGGACATGAAATTGACTTTAAAAATACCAGAACTATCGCCAAAACTGAATACTTCAACAACAGAATAATCAGAGAGGCCATAGAGATTAAAAAAAACGCCCACACAGCATGAATAAACGAGATGATACCTCCCACCTACCAGCCATTTGGAAACCTGCCCTCATTAATAAATGAGTACCTAACATGAAGAATGACACCAGACCCACACCCATGAGTGCCACACAAGATGCTGCCACCACACTTCCATGTAGAAAAAAGACTCACACCCACACAGAAGATGAGACATGACCACGGACCAGAAGCTGTACCACAGCTGCATCACTAACCACTTCAAACCCCTCTGAGGGTACAAGAATTGAACTGACATCCACCATGAAGATGTGGCACGACCACAAACGTGAAGCCAAACAACAGGATCACAGCTCACCAGCTCAAATCCCCCAGCAACTAAGGCTAACGTGAGCACAACCAAGCCCCACCTGAACAGAACACACCCCCAGCCAATCAGAACATAGTCAACCTCCCCTACCAATCAGAACACAGCTAAACCCCCAACCAATGAGAATACACCGCCAGCCAATCAGAACACAGCCAAGCCCCCACCCAATCAAGTCACACACCCCTAGCAGTTAAAAGGAAGAAGCAGCTGCAAGCTCACATTACTCTGAGAAGAACAGAGCCGAAGAAACAAGCCTGAAGATGATGAATGAGACTTCATCGAAACGTCGCCTAGATACTTCCAATTTTATGTGGGAGAAAACCTGAATAACCAAAGATATAGAGATAGAGATAGAGATAGAGATAGAGATAGAGATAGAGATAGAGATAGAGACAGAGACAGAGACAGAGACAGAGACAGAGACAGAGACAGAGACAGAGACAGAGACAGAGACAGAGACAGAGACAGAGACAGAGATAGAGATAGAGATAGAGATATATAGATATGCTGTTCAGCTTCCTTCAGGTATTATCCCACGTCATTGTAGTTGTGCTTTTAAAGTTGTAGCAACGTTTTGGCAGAATCTCATCTGCCACCATCAGGCTTCTGTATTGTGTTCATCTGGTGTTTGTCACAGATGAACTTACAAATATATATAAACTTACAAATAAGGAGTACAAGTCGCAGCAGAAAAGAAATATAACAGTATAAAGCCATAAGAAAAGAAGCAAGAAAGAAAGCTCCTTAAAAATTTCCCACAAACAGAGTTGATGGAGAGCAAAGAGAAAGGGTGTCATTACTTAGAAGGCCTTGTTCTTGGTTTCACCCACCTAACTTCAAAAAACAGGGGATATGAATTATAGGTTGTGAATAAATCTTGGGAAGCATTATCTGCAGTTAATAGGTTTAGGAAAGGATGGCAGTGTGGAATAATTCTTTGACAATAGCTTTTTAATTTTAGGAAGTGGATTATTATCAATGAAAGAAAAAGCAAAATCAAAGTTTCTTAGGACCAATTATGATGATGGGGAAACAGGTATTTTATTTCTCGTACAGCTTGTACCTGCAAATTGTTTCTAAATTGATTACATTGTGAGATTCCTGGTGCCTATATTAAAAACACTACATGCATACACAGAAGGAACTTTGGCAACTGTCCATCTAAACCCTGAGGTGGATCTATGAGGATGCAACTTAACCTTTTATGCAGAAGCTGAACTGCTTTCCTGCTTTCTCAGCAATGCTTCATTTAGTATTGCTCTCGCGATTATGAGATTGGCAAAATTTCACCAAAAGAAAAAACAGCAGCAGAAAAATTGATGGATCAAACCAAACAGAAGAGGTTATTCCTTGAAGTATCACTCTCTTTGATGGACAGGAAAGTTTCTTCTCCATTGAACAGGCCAGGATAAAAGAAACTAACAGGTTTCAGCAGGAGAGAAATTGGGCATAGCCTCTTAGCTCTGTTCAAACATCATAGGTATTTTTTGGCAGTGACATGCATAAACTTAGAAGCAAAGCAAAAGAATATTGAATTCCAAGAGCTTATGCTGCCTTCCAGGCTGTTAGTTTTGTTTCCAGATTGCCCCAAGCAACTTCTCAATAAAACTTTTTTGGTCTTATTCTAAATCCCTGCAAAGCTCAGCAATTGCAAATATCTCCTTAAATAAATAATATCTGAAAACTGGTGGCTGTTAAGTGGTCCTACTTTTCCTTTTATTACAATACTATCCAAGATTTATCTCCTAGTGTGATACCCTTACATTGAACTGCAGTGACGTGACACAAAGGGAACAGAAATAGATTAGGGATTGGCAACTGGAACAAGACAGCAGATAAAACCAGAATAGACTTTTTGGTTAACTCATGGGTAACTCATGAATGAAATCCTGAGCCATGGTTAAGTCATGATTTAACTCAGAAAAAGGAGAGATCTGCCTTCCTACCTTTCCAAATTAGAGTTCTTATCCTAGTAAACTATGAGAGATTATGAGGTGGCTAAGTAAGGAATCAAAGAAAGGATAAATCTAACCAATCAAGAGCTGGAAAACCAGTCCATTGGTAGCTAATCTCCAAGACTTCACATTTATCCTAGAGAATAGGGAGGCTATAAAGAGTGCCTTCCTGAAAACTGGATAGTTTTTGTTTCCTTGAGCTTGGCCATGGAGCTTGACATCAGTCTTGGAAATTGTAAAACCAACTGTAAAATAAATGATGGTGGGAGATGTATTTGCAAGTTCAGAAAGGCAGAGTTTCTATGAATGAGTTGAAATGCTTCTTTCCAAATTTCTTGCTAATTAAATTGATGTAATTAATTAATTACAAAATAACTGGAAAAATCCCAAGAAGTTCCTTTCCTCTCTCTGGATATTTGTGTCTACTTTTCCTTCCATTCCTTTCCCATTCCTCCCTTCTCCATTTCTCATAAAAACAAAAAATATTTTTTGGCTTCAATTGTAAGTGAGAAAAGAAAGACTAATCTATTCATCTGTAATGGAACTCTTTGTATTATGTTATGTTATATTATTCTACAATCTGCCATATCCTGGAAATCCGCAGAAATGCCTTTTCATAGGCTAACTACCTATTATGCAATGATTTGGTGACCAAATTTTTTATTTTAACTTAAAATCAATTGTATAGTGGGGAAATACTTCATTTGGAGCAGTAGTGCTGGAAATCCAAAAATTCATATTATTTCCCTTTCCCCCATACACTTGGAATGAGTCAGAGATTTCATTCCTAAAAAAATAATGTTATATGAAGGCACCCTTTGAGTTCATGCTTTTCCTTTAATGAATAAAGTTATTTAATGCTATTATTAGAAAAATATAGCTCACCAATAATGCACTTCTTAGGAGACGTGTGGTAGTCAGAAAACTATATATGAAATATAAAAACAAAAGTCTTCAGTTGCTAGGCAAAAGACTTTTCAAGCTGTCTTTATTCTGGCAATGTTTCTAGATCATAGAAAACAAATTCTGTATATTACATATTTCTTGTGAAATTTGTAGAAACAACAGATCAGCTTCAGAGTAGCATATTTCAAGCTTTTCTTGTAGCTGTCTAGCATAACAGTGAAGGATTAAAAGTAATTAATAGACTTTATTTAAATATAACAATGCAATATTTGGGGAAATAGCCGATGGAGGTCATCTTCCTAGGAAGTCTGCAGGGTTTCTTACATAGCTAAGAGTGCTGGCAACATAACATCGAAGTACAGAAAACTAGCATTCCAGTTATGATAGTTACAGTGCTTGAATCAACAGGACAGCCATATAACAGCCAACCTGAGAAGAATATTGGAAGGAGAAGAAGGTTGGTCTATCTCATTATTTTCACTTTATCAGAAATATACCCTACTATTGCATATTTGGTTTCAATACTGACATCTTTGAATATAAAGAGAAATACAATTTTTGGGGAGAATCATTCTTACCCATTAGCTTCTTAAAATGGTATGACCAGCTCAGCTGGGTCTGACTATCAACCATCTTTGCATTCTGAAGGTTTCAAATGCAGTCCATCAAAAACTCCACTGGGTTCCTTGCAAGCTTCTGTACGCTGTCAAATAGGTTGTAATTTATTTGTCTCGAACAGAATTGCTGCATTTTCAATAAACCAAAATGCAAACCAACTAGATTCTCTATGAAGCTGTATTGATTCAGAGTTATATCCATCACACTTGACGAGATGCTAGATTCAACATGCCTGTTGAGGTTTTGTTTTTTTTCTTATCATCTAGAAACTTTTCTTATCATCTAGAAATGCAATGATTGATAGAACTCTTCTCCTACATGAAACTTTGAATGTCTTCCCCTTCCAAGCCCTTCTAAGATTAATATTAATTTTTATTTTTTTACAAAATGGTGATAGAGAATCCGCAAGTAATTTTTGAACATTTTTATTGATCTAATATTATTATGTTACTGACTTATTCTGGATATTGGACTTGCATTTCTTTAACTTTTTCCATAGATAATTTACGTGGTCCATTTAAGATTTGTTACAAATGGCTCAGAAGGCACCTTCATAAAGCCCAATAAACAAACAGGTAAGATACAAAAACTACCAAAAAAAGGGAAAAAGATTGATTAGGTAAGATTGATTGATTAAGTAGGTAGTGGGAAACTATAGTAGAAATGAACAATGTGCAAACTACACTTCCCAGCATTCAGACATAAATTCTAGTCTGCATTTATGAAATTTGAAGTTCACCAATATCTGGAGGGTTGCACATTCCCTACCCCTGAATTATTGGGCCTGTCCCCTTGTATAGAAAACATACTAGAAATGTATGCTTTCATTACCATATTCTACCTGACCCTTTATCAAATCAGCATGAATAAAAACAAATAAACATGTATCAGTTGATCTTTAAACAGTATAAGTTATCCCAGAGCAAACAGCATCTATTCAAAGCAACCCTTAAATCCAGCGGGTCTTTCTTTCTTTTTTAGTTCCCTCCCAAGCAGATTTGGCTTCCAGTGCTCACTGAGGAGAACATGAGTCATTGGTACTTCTTAACAATAGCCAGGGTTGCCATCTGGCCGTTTTTCCAGCCAAATTCAAGAAATCTGGCTGTATAGAAATCTGTTTGGCCATGAAAAAAATCATGTCTTCGGCCAAATATATTTGGCCAGAAATTTGGCCGTATGAAAGTTGCTTGGCCGTGAAATCGAAATTTTGGCCAAATACCGGTTTTCAATACAATATATTCGCATGAAAATGACTGTCAGATCGTCTGAAAACCTCTGAAAAACGATGCGATACACAGGCTGAAGCCTTCTGATTGTGAACAGCACTGCGTAATACAAGTGGATGTTAACCCGGATGTAAACATCTCAGTATTGGATTATTTTCTCACCAGCCGCCATGCGGCGTCACAGAAAATCCCGGATGTGTGACCAAGAGAATACTCCTGTGGTACATGTAAGCTAGCTAAACGCATTGTGCATGTACTCTGCATGCATGGTAAGGCAGCTATATGTAATGTGTATGTGCACAGCGCATGTATATTAGCAAGCGGAAGCCTTACGTTAGCATTAGCCTAGTCTCTAAACCATATTTTAGCATTAAGAACAAACTTTTTTTCAAGTTCAAGTTTCTGCAGTTTTATGATTTGCACTGGAAATACAGACTACATTGACTGATCACAATGAATTTATTATATTGTCCATATGTTTTCCTTTTTCTTTCTTCACATTGCTACATTAGAAGTACTCTTTGTTTTCATGTAATTATTGGGATAATTTCTCTCTTTTTGAAAAGATGGTTATTGAGCATTCAGTTTTCATAAGGATTCTATATATAATTGCTATTTTTGTGTTATTTTATTTGTTTAGTGATTATATTTTTTCAATCAGGGGGGAATCCCCCTAAAAACCCTCATGCCCTAGCTCCCCCCTCCTCAAGATCGCTGCATTTGGCCCTGAGCTTTCCAAATGGTAATAGCGGTTATTTGAAGTGAGCTGCCTAACCTGGATGTGAGTAAAGAAAAATTCCCATGATGTCACGAAATTCCCATGATGTCACGTCACATTGTCAAATAAAGACTATTTTTTATGATTTGATTATTTATGCATAAATATATTGCATAAAAAAATTTGGCTGGAAAATTTGACCAAATTTTCCATGAGAGAAAATAATTTGGCCGAATTTGGCCGTATTTTGACTTGAGTTTGGCCACAGAGCCAAGCTGCAATCTGGCAACCCTGACAATAGCCTCCGAAGCTGATCAGTAAATAAAAGCCCAGGAAGAATGGCATCCCTTCATTTGATGATTTTAAAAAGTTACACAGGTTGAAGCCTTTTCAGAGAGTTCTATGGGCAAAATTGCACTTTAGCCCCTGCTTAAAGAGACACCATCCAAGGGTTTGTAATAATCCAGTAGGTGAGCCTTTTTTGTACATTTCAGGGTGTATTTTTTTTTTACCAAAATAGGCTTTATTTTTTATTTTACATAACACTGTACAAACAATAATGCTGAACAAATTCAAATCAATATATTTTTCATGTCATATAAAGCAAGGTCATTATATTTAGGTACTGTATGTACAATTTACAACATTTAGTAATTTTACTAATTTTTAAAATTTACTGTTTCTATTATTATTTTATTGTAATAACCTACAGGGGGGAAAGTATTATTCTCCCTTATTTTCTTCTCTTCTATTGGTTTCAATTTGTATGTTAATTTTTCCTTTTAGGGAATAGATCATACGTTATCATAGCCACTTTTCTTAGATATTCCTTCTAGATGTTTCCAGTACCTTGATAGTATTGATTTAGCATCTGTTAATAAAAAAAATATTATTAGTCCTTTTCAAATTTGCATTCTTACCCGGCCTAAATATGATGTCATTCCTATTTAATAATTAATGCAATTTTCTGAAATTGGCTGTTGAACATAATTACCATATATGTAAAAATAATAATCTTATTCTGACAATCAGTCCAACATTCATTTTCATTTGTTTTTATTGTATATGAAATTTTAACTGGTGTTACAGTGTCATATCTTTAAATCCCAAAGGTGGTTTTCAAAAGGAAATTGGACTTTCTTAGTTCTTTTCCTTGAAAACATTTCACTTCTCATCCAAGAAGCTTCTTTAGTTCTGATTGAATGATGGGGAATGGAAGGATTTATATTCCTCAGCAGTCATCTGGTTGTTAGCACTCTGAAGGTCAGTCATAGGTTCTCTGAAATTTGTTGAGGGTACTTGGGGGTTTATCTGTACCTTCATCTGAATCAGAGTGCAAATGGGTGTGGAACCTTCTTGGGACTGTTGAAAGGACTGTTGAGAGAGGGCTCAACATCGAAACAGGATTCAGCAGTCCATCCGCATCTGAAAGACAAAGGTCATTCTTTTGAAGACAGCAAAATCCACATTCTGAATAGCGAAGGCCACTGTTTTCAAAGAGGGGTCAAAGAGGCCATCTCTTTTCATACTGAAGAGCCCTCTCTCAACCGACAGGGAAGGATATCACACTTCTTTTTAATCTGAAGTTGTTTTGAATCAAAACAAGACAACTTTGTGTTGCTAGCATTTTTAATTAATAAACAAATTAAAGGGAAGGATTTGAAACTGAATAGCCATTTTGGTAAAGCAGACATTTTAATAGCTCTGATCTTATCCTAAATAAATAAATTGATTTAGGCCTTCTAATCATATTCTGTTTAATTGTTTTCCAGAGTCATAGTTAGCTGGGCAAAATTTATTACTACTCTTTATAAACTGCATCATACATAATGGGTATTTCTGTTGATTCCTATTTGGCTATAAAGAGATATGTAAAAAAAAAAAAAAGGTCATTTTTTTTAAAAAAAAATTGTTAATCCTGAAGCTTCTGCAAAGTCATATAAGTATTTTTTTAAAAAAATCTAAAAACATTTGAAGTGGATTAGGTAGTATAATAGTAATAAACTGCAAACACGTTCAACAAATATTCTCCATTTCCATTTCTTGCTTTAATTTTCCTGTTATTTCTTAATGGTCATGACTAGCTGCATAACAGAAGAAGCAATGGTTAAGACATCTCTGTTTAGTATCTCTTGTTAAGCATATTTTCTGTAAAATATGCTTAACATATTCAGTTTAACATATTCTGTAAAATATGCTTAACATGTAAATTCAGAACACTGGCTGTAATTATTGCAGGTGATGGTTCATTAATCAGAGCTATGAGTTTCAATAATACAGAATTGAAACAAAATAATTAAGAGTAACTTTCCAAAAATTCATCTCCAAATAATAAAAAGCCTTAAAAATATTCATTTCCTGCCTCCTTGAGCTTAATAATGTGATGCACACAAATAATGCCTCTCTCCTGTTTGCATGCTCAGAGACTGTAGTGGCAATTGAGTTACAAACCAAACCAAAACCTTTTTTAAAAACATTCTATCAACATAGCCAATCTATTAATCTAAAAAATCAGTCAACCTACTTTGTTTAGAAACCCCCAAAATGTGTGACCTCTTTTCTATAAATGCGCTATATAGTGACATGAAACATACTTTGATTTTAGTTTGTAACACATCATAAAATGTATGGGTCTGAAAGTTCAGCATTTGGCACTGTAGAGTTTAGGATTCCTCCCTATTATGACATCAGATATCTAAATCTGGGGTCCCCCACTAGGCTATATCACTGGATTGAGTATGTCACTCACACACTTCTTCCCTTACTCTCTAAGGCTTCTTCAAGCAAGGCACTAAGGAGAGACAAAACAACATCTGCATTGTCATCCCAGTTTTCACCTTCGTTGTGAATTCTTGGAAACAGAAATGTGTTTTACTTATTCAGCACTGACAGTCCTGTTTAAATCATGAGAGAAATGGTGAATGTACCAGAGTATCTGAAGAAAGGATTCAAATTCTGTATTTTTAGAGGTTTATGTAGCTTTTTTTTTGGTCTTCTTCTAACTTCTTTCGTCATCTATGAAATGGGAATAAAACTCTTGCAATAAGGTACTGTAATTAAGAAAAACAAGTTTCAACAGGTTATTCTGCACGTTATTTTGAGGTGCAGTTGCTTGCTGAACATTTGGGACAAATGGATGATATTGTCACAATATTTCAGGAGCAACAGAACAGAAAAATGTTGGAGAGAGGGTGTTATGAAATGAAAAGGAAAAGATTAACAGCATCAGTTGATTTTTCATCTCACACATGGTTTGCCCAGGGAACATGAATCCTAAATGTTATGAAGTGGAACGAAAGCCACTGAATTAGGGGAAATTACGTAGGAGCCAATTCGTTAAGTAAGAGCTTTGAGATAAGATTCACTGTGTGCACTTTGCATTAAGTGATAAATGAACTCCAGGGTTTCTCCAGCCAAAGATGTTTGGATTGCTATAATCCATGCTGATTGCTTGACATCTCATATTCTGTAGATGATTCCTTAGTGTGATTGATGATTTTTATTATACTTTTTTTGCACAATTTAAATTGCTAAATATCCAACTTGTTTTATTCCACAAAATATGAAATGAGGTACATGAGTTCTAAAACAGTTAATGAAGGAAGACCAAAGAAAAATCTGCCATAAAGCATGGTCTTGTGGACTAGGAAAAGCAAGAAATATTTCTGCATCTGGCACAAAAAAATAGCTTTGCTTAATTTACTTCTATCCATATAATTTATCTTAAGAAAGATCACCCATACTTGATACCTAGGAAGATCCTATATATGAACTGGGAATGAATGACAAGGATGGGCAGTGTCAATCTAGAAGTTTCCATGGAAGGCATGGAAATAATCACTGGACTCAAAAGATGCAAGACCAGGGATGTAATTCCTTCTTGGCTAGGACTTGAGCCAAGTCTTGATTATTTTCCAGACTTGTTCTAAAGGTTGACTTCAGAGGGAGGATTCTGGGTTAGACATAAATAGTGCTAATAAGTAGTTTTAAATAGACTTATATTAGATAGCTGTAAATACTGTATTATCCAAGGATAAAGAAGATATTTGCTTTAGATATAATTTAATAACAAAAATAAATGTCCATATACGGTAATTGTCTTTAATTGTATGTCTTTAAATATCGTAGACAGGCAGCAAGCAACCATAGGAAAGAAGTCTGGATGTGTCTCCAGTGTTGAGAAACTTCCCAGTTTATGTCGTTAGAAGCAATTTTGAGAAGAGACATATACTGTAGATGCCAGTTGGCAGAATTGCAGGATTGGCTTTCAGGGTAATTTAAACTGAATGTGGATAGAATAGCCATGTGTACACATAGGTTATGGATGGATTAGAAAAGCTGTGAAAAGGTTGTTCCCCTATAAATACTGTCCAAACAAAGTGAGATTTAATCGATCGGCTGGGACTCGGGAGGCAGAGAATAAATGGGCCGGGGCCAGTCAGAAGTGACATTTGCTGGTTCTCTGAACTACTCAAAATTTCTGCTACTGGTTCTTCAGAATTGGTCAGAACTGTTCCATTTGGATAATAAGGTACGCAAGACCAGTATTCCAACAAACAGCTATTGATTTAACAATATAGTGACTTGTAGCCGAACATTTGCTGAAGCCGTGGAAGCCCTTCTTATAGCGGCTACTCGCAGCTTGTGGCCAATGATAACTCTTTAAGAATTCCCAGCGTCAGGCGGGCCAATCAAAATGGTGCTTAATTGACCAATCCGAGAGCAGCCTGTTCGGCCAATCAGTTTTAGTTATTTGGAGTCTTCTAATTTCCACACAAAACACCCCTCCCCCCCTTGGTTTCGTCCAACGTGCGAAACATAGTCATGCAGGTAAGTGGGGCTTTTGCGGGTCCTACTTGCCCTGCACAGCTCAGTCTCAGCGTGGTCTTCCATCAGTTCAGACAGGATCGCCTTTTCTCCACGTCTTCTCCATGGAAACTCCTGGAAGGGTGAGTCAGCCTTCCTTGCCGCTCCCACCTGGGTCTCTCAGGCTGGTTGAGGTAGCTCTGCCGCTCCCTCCTGATTTCTCCGGGTTGGTTGAGTTGGCCTGGCTGTGTCCTTCCAGGAAGGTCTCGCCTGCTACCGGTTCTCTTCTCTGGAGGTCATCTATGGGTAAGCGCTCTTTTTGTTTTATCTGAGTTTCTAATTCTGGTTTGTGTTGTGTCTTTTGTCATGTTATTGGTGGTTCATCTCTCCCTTTTTTATCATTTTGTGTTCCCCCCCCCCCGGTTGTTTTTGGATTGTTTATTGGTGTTTGCGGCGGTGCTGTAGTATTTCATTCCAATGTCCCAGAGCGAAGCTGGTCGATGTGCCGCTTCCATTTTCTGCCATCGTCTAGTGTGAATCAATATGACCAGGGCCCTGTGATTTCAGTAACTGTGGCTGGAAGTCATAATGGGTCCCCGGTAAGATTTTTTGCATAGACTAAGCCGCCAATAGTAAAGGAGCGATATTTACTTGAGGAGTCAGGGTTTTTTCCACAGGTATAAGTGGAGTGTGGTCTATCTAGGTAGGAAGGCAATTTTCTATCCATGAGGAGTTCAGCTGGGCTTTTGTTAGTGGTTGTGCTAGGGGTGATATGCTGAATTGTTAAAAGTTTGTTAAGTCTATCTTGGACGTCCCCCGTGTCCAGTTTGTCTAGGGCCTCTTTAGTATAACTAACCATGTGTTCAGCTTGTCCATTCAAAGCCAGATGAGCCGGCGCTGTCAGGGCATGTCGGATGCCCTGTGCAGCCAAGTATTGCTCGAAAACTAAAGTGGTAAACTGGGGGCCATTGTCCGAGACTACTACATCTGGAAGTCCATGTGTGGCAAAAAGTTTGTTTAACTGTTTTATGACTGCTTTCATAGTAGTGGATGCCATAAGGATAACCTCTAACCAGTTTGAGTAGGCGTCAACAATTACAAAATAGGTGTTCCCTTTCATTGGCCCAGCAAAGTCAATATGCAGTCTCGACCATGGGCCTCTGGGAGTTTCCCATTCCAGGACTGGTGCCAGTGGGAGGGTAGGCCTTGATTTTTGGCAGTCATGGCATGTTGCCACTCATCGTTCAATGTCTTTGTCCAGCCCTGGCCACCAGACGTAACTCCTGGCCAGGGCTTTCATTTTGACTATGCCTGGGTGTCCCTCGTGCAACATGCACAACACTTCTTCCTGTAACTTTTTTGGTATTACCACCCTGTCCCTCCACAGTATACAGCCTTTTTCAATAGACAGTTCAGTCTGTTGGTTGCAAAAAGGTTTAAAAGTCTCGCCTCTATTCTCGTCCAGCCAACCCTTATCTACCCAATGCAGGATTCGATCTGTCAGTGGGTCTTTCGCAGTAGCTTTAGCAACGTCTGCTGTGGTTAGTGGCAGATTCGGCCATGTCTCAATCTGAAGAGTGGAGATGGTAGGAGTTTGGTCGCCTTCCTTGTAGGGCAGTGGGGAATGACTCAAGGCATCCGCATGGGTAATGGTCTTTCCTGGGCGATGGATGAGTGTGTAATTGTATGCAGCGAGGAATTCTGACAACCTCATCATTCTTGGTGATAGGATGTTCGGGGTTGGTTTGTTCCCTGCCAGAATCCCTAGCAGGGATTTGTGGTCTGTGATAATAGAAAATGTCCTACCATATAGGTATTCGTAGAATCTCTTGATGCCTGCTATGATTGCGAGGGCTTCTTGGTCAAGTTGGCTGTAGTTCCTTTCAGATTTTGACAGCATTTTGAAATAGAAGGCGATTGGTGCTTCTCTGCCATCTGGTAGCTTGTGGCTCAGTATGGCACCGATTCCAAAAGGCAATGCATCACAGGTGACCGTCAGTGGCAGGGTGTTGCTGTATTGTATTAAAACGGTGTTGAATATTAATAAGCCCTTAATGTTTTGGAATGCTGCTTGTTCTCGGTGGCCCCAATTCCAGACAGTTTTTTTATCTAATAGTCGATGTAATACTCCGCTACGGTTGCCTTTTGGGGCAGGAAGATATTGTAGAAGTTAATGAGACCTAAGAACGCTTATAAGTCTGCTTTGTTCTTAGGCCCTAATGAATGCAACAGGTGTTGAACGACCGGAACATGGTATGCGCTTTGCTGAAGTGCATGATTTAGGGTGGCCTTATACTCACCACAGATGCGCACTGACCCATCTGGTTTGACAGGAGTCACAATGGGAGTTTCCCACTTGGCATGGTTGATTGGCTCTAACACCCCCTTGTGTGATGAGTTTGTTAAGCTGCTCATCTATTTTCGGTTTTCAGGCAAAGGGTTTTAAGGCGTCTGGCTTTGAGCCTGATGGGAGCTATCTTAGGGTCTAGGCTGAATGCTATTGGGGTCCCCTTGTACTTGCCTAGGGTCCCATCAAATACATCCCGGAACTCTTCCAGCAGGCTCTCCTCCCAATTGATCTCAGCGATGCTGTTGATCCCGGTCACTCCGATTCCCAGGGGCGCGAACCATTCAATTCCAAGCAGGCTAGGTTGATCACAGTTGATGATTGTCAGAGGAAGTACTTCAGCATGGTTTTTGAATTCTATTAGGAAATGTCCAATACCCCCTACCGGGATTCAGTTTCCCTGGTAATCTTTAAGTATTAGCTTTTGCTTTTCCAGTTCTCTTTGCTTGATGTCTGGTATCAGGTTTCTGATAGTGTTCCATGATACCATTGACAGGTATGATCCGGAGTCTACTTCCATCTCACAGGGCTTTCCTTCGATTTTCACATTTATTCGGACCTTTTTTGCGTTTGCTGCCCTGGCATTTCCGATGATTATTGTTTGATGTGTTTCTTCTCTGTTGTTCATTTGCCTGTTTCTGTTCTCTCGGCTCCATCGGCTTCTGGCTTGTCTCTCTCTGTTTCTGGGGGGGTGCTGCCACGTCTCTTTGGACTATAGCTCTTTTTGTTTTGGCAGACCCTTGCAATGTGCCCCCATTTCTCACAAAATCTGCAAATGGCATCCAGGAATCTGCATTAGGAGCGCAGGTGATCCCCTCCACACCCAGCACACTGGAATTCTCACCTCCTTCCTCTTTTTTCCCACCATTTTCTTTCGTACTGAAGTCTATATATGTCTTCGTTGTCATCATCGGTGTCATTCGGGGAGTCGAGGTCTTCATGGTGGGCAGTCGCTGTGGGCTGTTTTTGGTTTCCTTCCACCTTCTTTTCTCAGGGTTGGTTCGGTAGTTCTGGATTTGTTGAATTCATCTGGTGCATGGTGGCTTTGGATTTCTTGGCTGCTTCAGCGGTGGTGGCTTCTGCAATGGCCTCAGCCACTGTGATATTCGGTCTGTTCAGCAGCTTGCTTTGGAGCGTAGCATCCTTCGATCCCAGGACCATGCGGTCTCTCATGGCTTCATGTTCTGAAATTCGCAGGCTCCTCTGATACTTCTTAGGGCTGCTACGAAATCTCTGATGCTCTCATCTTATTCTTGGTTTCGCTTATAAAATTCGTGCCTTTTGAACAGATTGGAGGCCACAGGAGCATAATGGGCTCGTAGCATTCGGTTTAATTCTGGCCATGCTATCTGTTTTACGTCCCGTGGTTTGGCTAATGCCTTGGCCATTTTGAAAATGGCAGGGCCACAGTGCGTGAGGAATACAGCTCTCTTCCTCTGGTCGGTTATTTCTTGTAGCTCATTGCTTTCTAAGAACATCAGAAAGTGGTCAATGTATGACTCCCAATCTTCTTTGGCTGGGTTGAACGGTGTGGCCGGCGCATTGTTACCAGCCATCTTGGTTGCTCGGTTCTGGTTGCTGCGTGCTTCAGTCTCGCTCTTCTAGGATGATCCCACCTTCATCGCCAGTGTTCTGTTTGGATAATAAGGTACGCGAGTATTCCAACAAACAGCTCTTTATTTAACAGTATAGTGACTTGTACCAAACATTTGCCGAAGCCGTGGCAGCCCTTCTTATAGCAGCTGCTCGCGGCTTGCAGCCAATGACAGCTCTTTAAGAATTCCCGCCATTAGGCGGGCCAATTAAAATGGTGCTTAAAATTGACAAATCCGAAAGCGGCCTGTTCGGCCAATCAGTTTTAGTTATTTGGAGTCTTCTAATTTCCATACACAACAAGAACCTGCTAAATACCACCCCTGGATTTAATGCTAAAGAACCACATAAATTAGGAAGAGAGCCTGGAAGGAAGCAGACAGATTAGATCATCAGGGGGAAAGCCTAAACTCTTTTCTTTATTCCAAAGGATATTGAAGAACATAAGTGCAAAGAGGCTTAATGGAAAAGAGATGTTTTCAGAAAAAATGAATAATATCAAGATAAGGTTACCACTTGAAACGGAAGGAAGAGAAATGGGATGTGTACATTTTGCAGTGCTTTTATTTTTACACTGTATTTGTTTTCTACCTCCCCCAGCACAGTATCCTTGTGCTGTGCCAGGGAGGTAGAATACAATCAGTATTAGGTTGTCCAAATCACTGCCCTAAATTCAAATCTGCTCATCTTTAACAAGTTTGCTGCCTCATGTACTTTAGGCTACAACCTTGACTTCCAAACTCAGGTACTTCAAGGAAACCAATTCTACAAGAACAGAACAACTTTATGAAACAGCAGTGAAAGGAAGATACAGGGAAGGAAGGAAGAAGCAATGAAAAGATCAACAGAGAGGGCACAAAAAAAAACCCAGCAGGCAATCAAAAAGGAAGATCCCAAATAATGTAATGTAAGCATGATATAAATTGATGGTATGAAACAAAAGCAAGATGCAAACTTGTCTGTGCTACAAATATTATATCTGTAAAAACCCTGAAGATACTTTGGACATGGTCCAAAAAATATCAGCTCTGTTGTAAAAAAAAAAAAACAGTGAAAAATGAATGAAAAAAACAGCACTGTCAGTCTCAAACAAACCAAAAAGGGTTACTTTTGAAGAAAATATCACAGTGTGAAAAAAGGGTAAAATAAGTAGCAATATGAAATTACTAACAGCCAAAAAGCCGAGCAATGAAACTGAGAATTTCATACATGTTCTGAACTTCATATATGTCTGCTATCAAAACATCAGTAATTTTGTGTGTCCGTTGCTTGCTGGCTCAGCTCAGGTGTCACTGAAACTGTGGGAAAACTGGTTTTCCGACTTGAAACACTCCAACTTTGTAAAGTTTTTGGGAAAATTGATCAGCGGAAAGTCTCACTTCACCAGCTCCAAAATCCCAGTTCTTTTCCGTCCTCATTTCCAAAGAGTGAACTGCCATAACATTTTTCTTATTGTATCAAGATGGATGGAAGTGAACGTAATCATAAATAGAAATGGGGAATTGGAAGTATGGAAGTATTATCAGTTGTGTGTGAGGCTTTGAAAGAGGCATTCAGATGAATAGAAAGCTTTCTATCCATCTGAATGCCTCTTTCAAAACCTAACACAAGACTGATGTTACTTCTGCAGAGGTATTAGAACTGAAATATTGTCAATTATACCAGTATAAAGACTCCAGCAGAATTCAACCAAAGTCAAAAATAATTGTTGTGATTTGTAGATAGAACCATGTTGGTAGACAAATATATTAGGAATTATTTAGGCAAGCTAGTCATGTTTTTTATTAGTTAATAGCTAGCTAGCTAGCTAGTATTTGATTCTGGATCCAGATAGCCGAGAGAACAGCATTTCATGATATCAAGAACATTGTTAAAATTCTGAATCTTGGAGCCAAATCTTTATTTTAGAGGACCCTTTTGAATTCATTAACTTCTGTCTCCCATACTATTTGCACAATAATAATGACAATAAAAAGAAAGATGGTGACTGTGAGACTTTCAGGAAGAATGTGATATCCAGACTGGTAGGGGCTGCCTTAATATTATAAAACCATAGGGTTGGAAGGCATCATTGAGGCTAACTTGCTCAGTGAAGGCATCCAGTTTAAAACATTAAAACAGATGGCTGTCTAGCTCCTGTTTGAACACATCCAAGAAAGGGCAGAGTCCTTCTTATATGTCTGAGAAATTGGTTTCACTGAGGATCTGGTCTTTATTTTTATTTTTATTTAATTTATTTTTTTTTTGTCAATTGCTTACAAGATAATAGATATCAGTAAAAACATAGTTATGAACACATGGATAAATAGAAGAAAAATAAAAAAATAAAAGAAACAATAGGACAGGGACGGTAGGCACGTTGGTGCACTTATGCATGCCCCCTAGAGACCTCTTAGGACAGGGGTGAGGTCAGTAGTAGATAGTCTAAGGTTAAAGTTTTTGGGGTTTGGGGAAGAAACCACAGAGTCAGGTAGAGTATTCCAGACATTGACCACTCTGTTTCTGAAGTCGTATTTCCTGCAATCAAGTTTGGTGCGATTAACCTTGAGTTTGTATCTATTGTTTGCTCTTGTGTTGTTATGGTTGAAGCTGAAGTATTCATTGACAGGTAGGACGTTGCAATGTATGATTTTATATACTATACTAGATCGGAGCGAAGGCGGCATAATTCTAGATTTTCTAGGTCTAGAATTTTGAGTCTGGTGGCATAAGAAATTCTGCAACGAGTAGAGAAGTGGAGAACTATTCTTGTGAAATATTTCTGGACTTTCTCAACTGTGTTAATATCACATATGTAATGTGGGTTCCAGACTGATGTGTTCAAGTATTGGTCAAGCAAATATTTTGCATGCTTTAGTGATTAGTGTAATATTACCACTGAAAAAGCTACATAAAGTTAAGGCCCTGTCACACTGCCCAACGGATGCAAAATGTTAGTAAAAAGGACACAACGGACGAGAAAAATGTTCCATCTGTTGTTATCTGCTCTCAAAAGGGGCGAAAATTTGCATAACCAGAGCGGATAACACGGAAAGGAACGGACTGGGGGAGGACGCAGAGCGGATGGAAAGCGGATGCGGAACGGAAGCCTAGAGGATGGAACCGAATGGAAGTGGATGGCACATCCACTAGGCTTCCGGGGGCCACAGCAAAGCGGACGCGGAACGGAAAGAGCGAATGCAGAGCGGATGCACAGCGGATGAAGTGGATGCACAGCGGAAGCCTAGCGGATGCACAGCGGAAGCCTAACGGATGCCGAGCGTTAATTGCGCATGCGGGGAGGATGCATTGCATAAGCCCCGTGGATATAAAGGGAAGCAGCTCGGAAGCAGGTCACCATTCAGAGGAAAGACCTGCTGCCGGACACATTGACTGCCTTGCCTGCCCTGCCTGCATGCCTGCCTGCAAGCCTTGCTACCAGCCTCCCTGCCAGCCTTGCTGTCTGCCTGCCTGCCAGCCTTGCTGCCAGCCTCCCTGCCAGCCTTGCTGTCTGCCTGCCTGCCAGCCTTGCTGCCAGCCTGCCTTCCAGCCTCCCTGCAAGCCAGTCTGCCTGCTAGCCTTCCTGCCACCCTTGGTGCCTGCCTGTCTGACAGCCTTGGTGCTTGCCTGCCTACCAGCCTTCCCACCAGCCTTCCTGCAAGCCTTGGTGCCTGCCTGCCTGCCAGCCTTCCTGCCAGCCTTGGTGCATGCCTGCCTGCCAGCCTTCCTGCCAGCCCTGGTGCCTGCCTGCATGCCTGCCTGCAAGCCTTGCTTCAAGCCTTGCTGCCAGCCTCCCTGCCAGCCTTGCTGTTTGCCTGCCTGCCAGCCTTGCTGCCAGCCTGCCTTCCAGCCTCCCTGCAAGCAAGTCTGCCTGCCAGCCTTCCTGCCAGCCTTGGTGCCTGCCTGTCTGATAGCCTTGGTGCTTGCCTGCCTACCAGCCTTCCCACCAGCCTTCCTGCAAGCCTTGGTGCCTGCCTGCCAGCCAGCCTTGGTGCCAGCCTTGGTGCCTGCCTGCCAGCCAGCCTTGGTACCAGCCTTCCTTCCAGCCTTGGTGCATGCCTGCCTGCCTGCCTTCCTGCCAGCCTTGGTTCCTGCCAGCCTCCCTGCCAGCCAGCAACCCCACAACCATGGGGAAGAACAGAAAGCCTCAGCCATCTGCTGCCAGCCCTGGCAAGAGGAACAGGGCCACCAACCCACCCCCTGGCCCTCACTCTGCTTCTGCTGGGGCTTCTGTAGCACAGGCTCGCTTTTCTGGGGCTGGAGCTTCTGCTGCTTCTGCTTCTGGAGGAGCTGATGATGATGCTTCTGGCGGTGGTGCTTCTGCTGGTGCTTACTCTGCTGATGCTGCACCCTAATGGTGCTTCAGAAAAGCACTCCAGCACCAGCCACCTCCACAGCACCTGGACCCTTCACCCCTGAGACTGGGCGACCAAGAGGAGTGCCAGAGACTGGCTGGCTGGCTACCTGTGGACTTTATTTGTTCACTTGACTTGGGTCATTTTTCTTTTACAGCTTGTTATTAATAAAGTCTATCTTTGATTCACACACTTGCCTCATTTCTTTTTTTCAAGAAAGTCTTGGTGGAAACTTTTAGAAATGTTTAAGCCTTTACATGCTTGTGGGATAGGTTAAGATAGCAGTGGGGTGGGCAGGATACCTGTGGAATGAGCAGGATTACTTTTGGGATGGGTAATAGCTGTGGGCTAGATAAACCTCCAGTGCAAGCATAGTGGGACTGGATGGTCCACCCTCCCAGGTGCCACACCTATGGCCCTTTATAATCAATAACAATTTAATCATTGATGCACACATGTCAACATAAACACAACTCTTTATTAATTGCCCTGTTCATTGTAGGCCCACCCAACATACATGGCCCAATCTCATCAGTGTGATGAGACAGGCTCAAGGAAGCATCCATTAAACATCTGTCATCCTCTCTTGCCACTCCACCGCTCCAGCTGGGGAGTTGCACCAGTGTTTCAGGAGGTTATGCTGCTTCTTCCCTTCACGTGAGGCTCTGTTGGGGCCTTGCACATCCTCAGTGTCTATCAGGTTTTGCCCTTGCCTCCATTCCCCAGGCTCCATGTCCCCATTGCCTTGTTGGAGGTCCACGAGCCTGTTCTGCAACAGTGGGTAGCGGGTGCGCATGAGATTGTGCAGGATGCAGCAAGCTTCCATGATCCTCCTCACGGTCTCTGGGCGATGCTGCATGGTGTTGAGAAGTACCTGGAACCTGTTGGCCAGGATGCCAAAGGCGTTCTCCACCACCCGCCTTGCCCTGGACAGCCTGTAGTTGAAGATCCTCTCTTCACGGGTGAGGAGTCTGGAAGTGTAGGGCTTCATGAGGTAGGTTCTGAGGGAGAAGGTGTCATCCCCCACGATGAAGTAGGGCACATCTTGCGTGTCGTTGGGCAGGGGGTCTGGATATGGGAAGCCCATGATGAGGTTGCGTTCCAGCCCCTCCTTGAGGTCACTGGCGTTGTATTCCTGGGCATCTGAACATGAGCCATTGCCTGAAGCATGGATGTACATGAACTTGTAGTCAGCATCGACCATGGCGAATAGGACGATGCTGAAGAAGCCCTTGTAGTTGAAATAATTGGACCCTGACTTGGCTGGAGCCACATGCTTGCCATCTATGGCTCCAACGGTGTGTGGGAAGTTCCACCTCTGATACCACTGCTCTGCAACTTTCTTCCATCCTTCTTCAGTGGTGGGGCACTGGAGGAGCTCCTCTTTGTATTCTTTGATGATGGCCTGCACCACTTCTCTGACCACAATGCTGATGGTGTTTTGTGGCACCCTCCAGCCGTACTGCATGCTCCTGTAGGTAGTCCCTGAGCCCAGGTGGCGCAGAGTGAGTGCCACCTTGAGCTCAGGTTCCAGGCAGGGCCAGAAGTTGGTGTTTGCCTTGGTCAACCTGGGTGTCAGCCGCTGCACAACTTCGTCAAACATGGCTGGAGGCATCCTCATGAACTTTTGGAATGCACGAGTGTCTTCGTTCCTCAGCTCCACCATCAGCTTGTTGTACAGTCCGTACTCTGCTCTTCTCCCGATCCATCTTCGGACCCAGACGCTTCTGGGCTGCCTCTTTTTCTTCCCATAGTAGAGTTCACAGAGCCTGTAGATGGCTTCGCACTGTTTCAGAAGGATGGTGGCTGCCAAAAGGACTTTGTTATGATCCATGGTGGACATGACTGGATGCTGTGGAAGAGGAAGAGTCAGATGAAGGCTGCAGAGGTCTGCACAGCTTGGCTGCTGGTCTGAAAGTGAGATCCAGATGAGTTGCTCCCCCTTTTTATAGGCAATATAGGTTTTCCATTATGTGTCCCTTTGCATCCTCTAGGCATCCTCTAGACATCCTTAATATCCGAGATAGGTCCCCTCTGCGGACGTTTTTTCCATTTGTGGTCAGAGAAGTGGTGCAGGCCTTCATCGAAGAATACATGGAGGAGCTCCTCCATTGCCCCTCCACTGAAGAAGGATGGAAGAAAGTTGCAGAGCAGTGGTATCAGAGGTGGAACTTCCCACACACCGTTGGAGCCATAGATGGCAAGCATGTGGCTCCAGCCAAGTCAGGGTCCACTTATTTCAACTACAAGGGCTTCTTCAGCATCGTCCTATTCGCCATGGTCGATGCTGACTACAAGTTCATGTACATCCATGCTTCAGGCAATGGCTCATGTTCAGATGCCCAGGAATACAACGCCAGTGACCTCAAGGAGGGGCTGGAACGCAACCTCATCATGGGCTTCCCATATCCAGACCCCCTGCCCAACGACACGCAAGATGTGCCCTACTACATTGTGGGGGATGACGCCTTCTCCCTCAGAACCTACCTCATGAAGCCCTACACTTCCAGACTCCTCACCCATGAAGAGAGGATCTTCAACTACAGGCTGTCCAGGGCAAGGCGGGTGGTGGAGAACGCCTTTGGCATCCTGGCCAACAGGTTCCAGGTACTTCTCAACACCATGCAGCATCGCCCAGAGACCGTGAGGAGGATCATGGAAGCTTGCTGCATCCTGCACAATCTCATGCGCACCCGCTACCCACTGTTGCAGAACAGGCTCGTGGACCTCCAACAAGGCAATGGGGACATGGAGCCTGGGGAATGGAGGCAAGGGCGAAACCTGATAGACACTGAGGATGTGCAAGGCCCCAACAGAGCCTCACGTGAAGGGAAGAAGCAGCACAACCTCCTGAAACACTGGTGCAACTCCCCAGCTGGAGCAGTGGAGTGGCAAGACAGGATGATAGATGATTAATGGATGCTTCCTTCAGCCTGTCTCATCACACGGATGAGATTGGGCCATGTATGTTGAGTGGCCCAACAATGAACAGGGCATTTAATAAAGAGTTGTGTTTATGTTGAAATGTGTGGATCAATGATTACATTGTTATTGATAATAAAGGGCCATAGGTGTGGCACCTGGGAGGGTGGATGATACAGTCCCACTATGCTTGCACTGGAGGTTTATCTATCCCACAGCTATTACCCATTCCAAAGGTATCCCTGCCCATTCCACAGCTATCTCAACCCATCCCACTGCTATCTTAACCCATCCCACAAGCATGTAAAGGCTTAAGTCATTTCTAAAAGTTTCCAGGAAGACTTTAATAAAAAAAAAGAAATGAAGCAAGTGTGTGAATCAAAAATAGACTTTATTAACAACAAGCTATAAGACAAAAATGAGTCTCTGGCACTCCTCTTGGTCGCTCATTGTCAGGGGTGAAGGGTGCAGGTGCTGTGGAGGTGGCTGGTGCTGGAGTGCTTGTCATCAGCTCCTCCAGAAGCAGAAGCAGCAGAAGCCCCAGCCCCAGAAGAGCGAGCCTGTGCTGCAGAAGCCCCAGCAGAACCAGAGTGAAGGCCAGGGGGCGGGATGGTAGCCCTGTCTCTCTTGCAAGGGTTGGCAGCAGATGGCTGAGGCTTGCTGTGCTTCAGCATGGTTGTGGGATTGCTGGCTGGCAGGGAGGCTGGCAGGCACCAAGGCTGGCAGGAAGGCTTTCAGGCAGGCTCGCAGGCAGGCAGGCACGAAGGCTGGCAGGAAGGCTGGCACGAAGGCTGGCAGGAAGGCTGGCAGGGAGGCAGGCACCAAGGCTGGCAGGCAGGCAGACAGCAAGGCTGGCAGGGAGGCTGGCAGCAAGGCTTGCAGGCAGGCATGCAGGCAGGGCAGGCAAGGCTGTCTATCCGCCCGGCATTCCTCTGAATGGTGACCTGCTTCCGAGCTGCTTACCTTATATCCGCGGGGCTGACGCAATGCATCCTCCCCGCATGCGCAATTAACGCTTGGCATCTGCTAGGCTTACGCTCTGCATCCGCTCTGCATCCGCTCTGCATCTGCTTCATCTGCTGTGCATCCACTCTGCATCCGCTGTATCCGTTCCGCATCCGCTTTGTTGAGGTCCCCCGGAAGCCTTGCGGATGTGCCATCCGCTCCCATCCGCTTCCATCCGCTGGGCTTCCATTCCGCATCTGCTTTCCATCCGCCCTCCGTCCTCCCCGCGTCCGTGTTATCCGCTCCGGTTATGTAAATTTTTGCCCCTTCTGAGAGTGGATAACAATGGATGGAACATTTTTCTCGTCCGTTGTGTCCATTTTGCATCCGTTGGGCAGTGTGACAGGGCCTTAAACTTTCAAACTCATTTTATTTCTGTCTGAGTATTTACAACTTGCAATTTTGTATCATCTGCCAATTTGATAAGCATTCCTGTCAAGCTTTCCATGAACAGCAATGGAACTGGAAGTCTTGCCAATAGCAATTTAAGGACACAATTCATGATACATTACTTTTATTGCAGGCAATAGAAAAGTTGCTAATGAAGAAATCCAGCAATTTCAGGATGTAAGATACAAGAGGGGTGGGATGTTGCTGGTATAACAGCCTGTTCAGTTATCGCATACTTCACACTACACGTGTGTGAACAGCAATGCAAAAAATCTTTACCTGCTATGTTACTTCAGGGGAGTAACACAGCTGAGGAATGGCAATCCACTCTTCCGTGCTGATCAGCTGGGACGATAAAGGTCAGAAGAATGCATGGGTTGGTGGCCAGGCCCACATGATCATCAGACTGAACTGGTTCACTCCCAGCTGATCTTCGGAGCCTGGGTATAAGTCATAAATGTAGCAGAACCAAAGTTTTAATTCTACATTTTTTCCTACTCATGAAGGAGAATGGACAGATAGTGTCTCTTGCCCAGTCTAGATTTTTACTTCCCTCTATGTCTTTAGGTAAAAAGAGAAGGGGGAAAGAGGGGGGGAACAAAGAGAGGGGGATTCTTCCAGTTTAGATTGGCTCAGGCGAACCCCTAGCTCCAAAGATCAGCTGGGAGCAAACGAGTTCTCTCCAATGATCTTGTGCGCCCGCCTGCCCATCCCAAAGCACACGATCACTGAACCAGCAGCATCTCATCCCTGGAGAGAGAGTGCACTCAAAAATGAATTCGGAATTTGTGGTAACCACTAAACATCTCTCTCCAATTTCATAAGGAACTGTTAATAAGCATTGTTGGCATATTATTTTCAGACCATTTACAACTCCATTTAATTGCCATGTCATCCATTATGCACTTAACTAGTTTGGTAATCCGCATGATGTGGGGCACTTTTTCAAATGCTTTGCTGAAGTCAAGGTATGTTATATCTACAACTTTTTCACAATCAATTACATCAGTTACCTAATAAAAGAATGCTATAAGAATAGCCTGGCAGGATTTGTTCTTTATCATCAATGCTGACTTCTGGTAAATACCACAATTTTTTTTCAAGATGCATACAGCTCTCAGGTGAGTGGCCAGCACATGTAAGTATTCTTTTCTTTTCATTTCAAGAAGCTGTTTCAACCTATTTCAAGAAGCTGTTTTATTATTATTGTCATCATCATCCTTTCTGATCACCTCTTCTCATTCTAAGGTTTCACAGTCCTGGCACCAGCTGTACAGTTTGGGATTAGTTGTCTATACTTTTCTTTTGTGACTGGGCCCTTTTTCACTTCTTGCATATACTGTATATCTTTTTTTTGTTTTATATTTTAATTGTGCATTTTGGATAACCACCTGGTTTCTCTTGCTTTCCTACATTTTTTTTCTCCTGACTACATATCTATGGAGATTCTCCACATCATGGCTGCCCCAAAGGTACTTTTCATGAGGCAACTGGACTTTCTGATTTTTCTTTGAAGATGTTTCTCTTTTTATCCAAGGAAGAAAATAAGAAACATCTTCAAAGAAAAACCAGAAAGTCTAGTTACCTCTTTAAAAAGCACCTTTGGGGTCTCCTGACTACAATTGTTTGCATTTGTACTTTTGTCTTTTTCTCAAGAACTCTGACTCATGTCAAGTTCACTTTAGCTTTTCCTACTGTGGGAATTGTATTTTATTATTGCTTTCTGTTTATTAGTATCTGTATTTTTTAAAGTTCAAATTGCATATTTAACCATTCAGCATTAGTTTTCCTAATTAGTTCCCTAAGAACTGCAGAATTGCTTGGTCACTCTTCCTCATTGCTCCTACTCTTTCCACTTCCTCAGCTAAAGTTTCCCTATTAATTAGTACAGCATTCAATGTGCCTTCGGCGTTTAGTCAAGCTGGCCACATGACCATGGAGACGTGTTTGGACAGTGCTAGCTCTTCTGCTTTGTAACAGAGATGAGCACTGCCTCCTAGAGCCAGAAATGACTTGCACATATGTGCAAGAGGAAACTTTACCTTTATCAAGAATAGCTGTTCATTTTGGCCTATCTTAAACCTGTGAAGAAGAAAGTTGTCCAGGACCAGAACTTTCTTCCCAATAAATATGAGGGTAATGAAAGAATGTCTTTTTGAAAGATCTGCACGTTGCTTTTGGAAGGCACTATCCTTATCTATATACATATACCGGTACATATACAGTATTTATTTGTATACCATGTATACTGTCCAGATTCAGCTGGAGTTGGGCAGTGTCTCAATAAAATAATAAAATAAACTAAAATAATTTTTTTTCTTGTTTGGGAAGGTGGTAGAAAATGTCATGAAAATTTTGCTTCTATCTACTTCTCTAGTCATTTTTTGGCATTGCCAAGTTCAATCACTCAGATTTCTGAATAGGAATGGATAGTCATAATATATAATGCATCTCCTCCCCCCTTTTGATTACTTCAATCCCTTTTGAAAAAATGGCATCCTTTAATTTCTATGCTGCAGTCATGTCAATCATCCCACCAAGTACCAGATAAGCTATAAAATCATATTTGCCCTTTTCTATTAAGAACTCAAACTAATCTTGCTTACTTTTCCAATATTTAAGCATTAATGTATTAACAGGACACAAAGTATGTACTGTGTGTCCTGTTTTTTTCCCATCTTTGTGTCCTGTTTTGTTCCCAGACTACATTTTAAAGCACTTTTGATCAACCTGACCATGCTTAGGCAAACATATTTTACCATTCCTTTTGGGATACTGAGATGATGGTTTTGAAAACAAATCTGATTGACCCAACGTGCACATCAGTCTTTATATTTGCAGTACTCTTTTTCCTTTTTTTGTCCCCTTCATTAAAAAGTGGATAATAACACTACTGAAGTACCTTGGATCTTATATTTCCCTCCATGGTTCTTCAAAATTTCTAGTATTATGGCTGTAACTGTTCTCTACAGTTCCATTATTTTCCTCCATATCTATCAACAAGAAGGGAAATGGCGGTTCAACAATATTAAAAGGTGAAGAACACCTTAGAAATGATATTTAGCCAATGACCATCAACCATCTTAAGAATCAGTTATATTACTGTATATCATGAGCATAAAAAAGAATAAGCAAAAATATTGCTCATACAGAAGTAATGCAACTTGTGCTGGTTTCTGGTTTTTCACCATAAGCACTTGAACAATTTGTACATAGCTACATTTTTATTGTTCCTACCACCTGCAATCTGCAACATCAGCTATAGATTAACTTTTTCCTGGCAGACTATGGATATGACTCTAGGTTTTCCTGCTATGCTTCTTTTTGTACTTTATTTTCTTTGTGCAACAGAATTGCCAGTTTCCAAGCATGAAAGGAGACTCAGTAGCTAGGTATTAGGACTTTGGATGGAGAAAACAAATGACTTTGTCTTTTGAGACTGTTTCACTACAGTAAAGTTGAAAGGAAATTATCTAAATAAAATTGAAACAATATTTAAATATCATCAGGGACCATTTTCTATGGAAGGCAATGTTGGATCCTACAGAGATGTGCTTCTTCTGAAAATTGTATTCTTTTATAATTAAGAGGGGGAAACAATCAAAAACAATTGAAAAGGAGACTGACAGAAAATATGAGCTTACATATATTTAAAATATTTTTGATAGACAATTTTGGCAAAAGGATTACATCAGGCATCTGGTTCCAAAAAATGGATGTGACTGAGCAACTAATAACAAAAGATTTATAGATGGTAATGAAGAGTTTATGATGGTTTTTTTTCCAAAGCTAAAATTAAGTTGAAGTAAGAAAAGATTAAATAACAATGTCACCTCTTAAGCCCTGGTCCCATTGCACTTACGGATGCAAAGAGGATGTAAAACGTTAAAAAAAGCTTGCCATCCATTGGAAAATGCTATGCATCAATTGTGTACTCACTGCATACGTGTTTCATACGCTCTATCCATCGAGCATCCATCCACTGCAATTTCATCCATGCAAGAAGTTTTGAGCTGCACAAAACTTTTTGAACAGATGAACTTTCCGCTGTTTTCGATGTAAATCCGTGACATCAGAGCAACAAATGTTCTATGTCCGTTTATCATCCGTTAAACATCCGCTGTATCCTCTCTGCATCCTCTGGGCATCCCCTCAACTCACATCCGCTGCAGCTGAAAACGGAAAGAGGGAGGAAACAAAAGGTGCACGGAACGTCTACACAGCATTAGTAGCACGGAAATAGAAAGGATGTAAGCGTATGCATCTCGTATATAAAGTATTAAAAATGGACAAAAAGTTTGTATCTGGGATGTATCTAGTATATTTAGGATGTCTGGAGTATGTCTAGAGTATGTAGAAGGACACCTAGCGGACAACTGATATTTTCTTTAAAAAGGGAGAGAAAATCATCTGGATTGCTGGGATGGTGGACCATACAGTCCCACTATGCTTGCACTGGAGGTTTATCTATCCCACAACTATCCTTATCTATCCCACAAGCATGCAAAGGCTTAACCAACACGCAACATGCAAAGTTTTCACCAACACTTTATTAAATAAAAAAAATGAACCAAGTAAACTTAGTGTGTTAAGCAAAGATAACCTTTATTAACTTTCTTAGGTAAACTTTATGTCTTTATTAAATAAGCAAAATGAACCAAGTAAACTGTATTAAATGTCTTAAGCAAATATACTTTCTTAGGTAAACTTTATGACTATATTAAATAAGCAAAATGAACCAAGTAAAGTGTCTTAAGCAAAGAAAAACTTAACAAGTAAACAACTCAGTCTCTGACACTATTCTCATATCCATTGTTAGGGATAACATTGTTCACCCTAACTGGTTTAGGTGAAATAATAACTATGAATCATAGTTAGTGTATGTTAGAGTGTATGCAGCTTTAACTGTGAAATAGCAATTAAAAGAGTGGTTATGAAAAACACTATAAAAGTAGCAAGGCTACAGCTTGCTCTCACTCTCTCTGACTTTGATGATCCCTGATTACTGCTTGGAATCAAGACTGCATTGCTCGAACGGGAGAGACAACAAAGGACTGATTTTTAAGTGAACTGACATAGGATATTCTACATGGACTTAGCTAACTGAATACCCCTGAATGGACTGACTACATGGTAAATGAATATTGGACTGTTATTTGACTATGCTATAAACTTATACTGGAATAAACTATATTCTTGATAGCACAAGCGTATCTGTTATTTTTACTGTATGTTAATAAACATACAAGCTTAGCTCACTCATTTATCTGTGTGCCTATCTGATTAACGCTGCACATTCTGTTTAGCTTGTCTACCTAACCCTGGTTGGGGAACCCAGGCTTAACACTGGTTATGGGCCCAGAGGCTGCAAAGTCAGTTTAACTAGGATACAACAGATTTATGTAAAAAGTGAGAGTTTGTGTTGTTATACATTACAGTAAACAGACAGCTGTGTTTTATTAATTATATTTTTATATCCATATAAGAAAAACCATGGCACAAGTCAATCTACAAAGTTTGTCCCTTATATCCAAGCTGGATGGAACAAACTATGTATCATGGTCTACAAAATGTAGTCTACTTCTACGAGGAGAAGGTCTGTGGAACATAATTGAAAATCCACCAAACGTAGAAGAATGGGATCCAGAGGATGAGGAAGACAGACTAAAGATAGAAGAATTTAAGCATAAAAATCAACAAGCCATTTGCATAATTGGGTTAACCTTAACTGATCAACAGCTTGTTTATATCCACGGAGAGAAAACGGCTTTGGGTGTTGCTGAAGAGAATTTATGTTCGAGATAATATTGGTGCTCACATAAATCTAACACGGAAGCTTTTCAGGACACATCTCCAAACAAATGGTGATATGCAGAGTCATTTAAAAACTATGCAAAGCATTTTCCAAGAATTACACGAGAAAGAGCTTATATTCTCTGAACAACATCAAGTTTATATAATTCTATCTTCCCTTGATGAAAGTTATGATAACTACGTAACTTCACTTGAAATTTTGCCAAAGGACAATTTAACTTTAACAGATATAACTGGCAAATTGATCGAAGAGGCCAGAAGAAGGCATGAAAGAGATGAATTAAGGAGGAAGCAACCTCAAAAAGAAGATAATGAATCTCCTACTGCATACGCAATTAAAAAGTGTTTTAATTGTGGAGGAAGAGGACATTTGGCAAGATTTTGTAAAAAGGCAAAGTGCCAGAACGCTGGCCAGAATATTAAAAATCATCAAAAAATAAATAAACATTTAGAGTTAGCCATGTATACTAACGGAGCTGTAAAAAATAATTTATGGCTGGTTGACAGTGGAGCATCCCATTGTATAACAAATGATAACAAAAATTTTATTAAAATGTCCCAGAGTACACAGCAGATATCGTTAGCCAATGGCTGGAAACTGAAAGCTAAAGGTGAAGGTATAGCATATTGTTCTTTTATAAAAGAGAATGTAAAAATGTTATATGTACCACAACTTAAGTTTAATTTAATTTCAGTTAGAATTTTGATTAAACTAGGATATGTAGTTACATTTAGGGGAGATAACTGCATCATTGAAAAAGAAGATAAGAGAATAACTGCATCTTTAAGAGATGGATTATATGTGTTAAATAATGATGGTTTAAAGGTGGCTAACACAATTTATGAAAATAAGAAACCTCATGACAAATGTATTCACTTGTTACATCGAAGGCTAGGGCATTTAAATTTTAAAATGCTTAAGAAAACTGTTGAATTGTCTAAGGGAATAAGTTTGAAATCTTGTAATAAGTATTTGCAATGTAATGCCTGTAATCAAAGTAAGAGCAGGGTCATACCAACTAATAGAGTTGATGGATTTACTACTAAAGAGCCTTTAGAAGTAGTATTTGCTGATTTAATAGGTCCGAAAAAACCAAGTGTAGGAGGAGCTCGTCATATACTAAGTATAATGGACCACTATTCAAGATATGGGTTTTGCTATTTAATGAAGAGCAAAACTGAAACATATCAAAATCTATTTAATTGGTTAAAATTCGCTGAAAGAAAAACTAAAAAGAAATTAGTAACTCTCATCACAGATAATGGTACAGAATTTACAAATAATAAATTTAAAAACAGACTTAGAATGTTAGGTATTCAACATAAAATGTCTGCACCATATAGGCCACAACATAATGCCTTTATAGAGAGAAGAGGCCAAACATTACAATCAATGGCACAAACTATGATGTCTGATTCAGGATTACCTGACAATTTATGGGGAGAAGCAATAATGTGTGGTAATCATATATTAAATAATGTTGTTAATTCAACAACAGGAGAATTACCATTCACACTGTGGCATGGTACAAAACCTGATTTAAGTTACATGCACACATTTGGAGCACCAGCATGGGTGCATATCCCTACACAACTTAGATACAAAGGACAGCATAGAGCTAAAAGATTGATTTTTGTAGGATACACATCTAATCATAGATCCTATAGATTCTGGGAACCAGGTACATCTAGAGTTTACACCAGTGCTAGTGCTAAATTCCTAGAACATGTAGGATGGAATAGATTAGAGCAAGATTTAAATAATGAAGTATTTATTGAACCCTACAAAAGGCAGAAAGATGAGATTAGCTATAAGAAGAGTCCAATTAAAGAAGAAGTCCACGAAGAGCAAATAGGACCAGAACAAGAGGAAATAGTTGATCAGGAAGAGTTACATGATCAAGAACAATTAATAGAGGAAAGTCCACCTTTAAGTCCTATAATACCTAGACGTACTACACGTGTAACTAGACCACCTGATAGGTATCAAGCAAGTATAGTTTGCCAAGTAACTAAAGTTCCAACTAGTGTAGATGAACTTAGGATGTATCCTGCTAAGGATCAGGAGAATTGGCAAAAGACAATGGAAAAAGAACTAAATTCATTAAAGGTAATGAAAGTGTATGAAAATGCCAAATTACCTCCAGGAGAAAAATCCATTGGGTGCAAATGGATATTTAAAGTAAAAACTGGAAATGATGGGACTGTTACCCATAAAGCTAGGTTAGAAGCTCAAGGATTTAATCAAACTGCATCTGATTATGATGAAATTTTTGCACCAAGCCTTAAAGCTACATCTTTAAGAGCAGCATTAGTATGGGCAGCTAAGAAAAACTATGTCATTAACCATTTAGATGTAGAAACTGCTTATCTACATGCACCATTGCAGCACACTATATATTTAAGAAAACCAATTGGCAAAAAGAAAATAAAGAAAATAGTAATGATTGTTGGAAACTCAAAAAGAGTCTTTACGGGTTGAAACAATCTGGGTTTGAGTGGAACCAATATATTGTGAAAGAGTTAAACAATATAGGTTTTAAATCTGGTTTAGCAGATCCGTGTGTGTTTAAAAGAGAAAATAATGGAACGGTGTCATTATTGTTATTATTTACAGATGATATTGCTTTAATAACTAAGACTAATAATGAAGCTAATGAGATTATATCATTATTAGCCAAAAAGATAAAAATAAAGCATTTAGGTGAAATTAAAAGGTATCTAGGATTGACAATAAATAAAACAAATAATGGTTTTAAGATATCTCAAGAAGATAAAATTTGCCAATTAATTAAAACTTATAAGATGGAACTTTGTAAACTGGCAAAGACTCCAGTGAGTCAGGAAGTTTGCCAAACTAATGATCAAAGTCCCAAATTTGATAAGTCCATACATCAATCTTTGATTGGTAGCTTATCATATATAAGCAATTGGTCAAGGCCAGATATAGCTTATAGTGTAAATCAGCTGGTACGTTTTAATTCAGATCCTAAAGAATGTCATTGGAAATCCTTAAAAAGAATATTGAGATATCTTAAGGGAACAATAAACCATGCATTATATATAGAACCAAAGGGTGATTTGAGTCTTAGTGCTTATGCAGATGCAAGTTTTGCAACTGATATAAACACTAGAAAATCAACATCTGGGATGGCTATATTATTTGGTAAGACACTAATAGGATGGAGGTCAATCAGACAACAGCATATTAGCTTATCCACGATGGAAGCTGAATTTTCATGTCTGTCATTATTATGCACTGACTTGATTTTCTACAAACAGTTATTGTTGGACATGGGTATAACTGTAAAAGATTCCATTATGGTGTATGAGGATAACCAAGCAGCTATAAAGTTAGCTACTAGTATTGCTGTAAAAACTAGATCAAAACATACTGACTTAAGATATTTGAATGTAAGAGAATCAGTGAAAAATGGATTAATTAAATTGGTATACTGCATGTCAGAAGAAAACATTGCAGACCAATTTACAAAAGCTCAAGGAGCAACTAAGTTTAAAGAAAGTTGCGAAAAATATTTTCTAAAGATGTAAATGATTCATAGTTATTATGTAACCTAAAAGGGGAGAATGTTAGGGATAACATTGTTCACCCTAACTGGTTTAGGTGAAATAATAACTATGAATCATAGTTAGTGTATGTTAGAGTGTATGCAGCTTTAACTGTGAAATAGCAATTAAAAGAGTGGTTATGAAATACACTATAAAAGTAGCAAGGCTACAGCTTGCTCTCACTCTCTCTGGCTTTGATGATCCCTGATTACTGCTTGGAATCAAGACTGCATTGCTCAAACGGGAGAGACAACAAAGGACTGATTTTTAAGTGAACTGACATAGGATATTCTACATGGACTTAGCTAACTGAATACCCCTGAATGGACTGACTACATGGTAAATGAATATTGGACTGTTATTTGACTATGCTATAAACTTATACTGGAATAAACTATATTCTTGATAGCACAAGCGTATCTGTTATTTTTACTGTATGTTAATAAACATACAAGCTTAGCTCACTCATTTATCTGTGTGCCTATCTGACTAACGCTGCACATTCTGTTTAGCTTGTCTACCTAACCCTGGTTGGGGAACCCAGGCTTAACATCCATGGTCTCAGCTGTTAAGCGGTCAGGGACTGTGGAGGTGGCTGTGGCTTGAGTGCTGGTCTGAGACACCATTGGGGTGCTTGGCCCCGAGGGTACAACAGGTGGTGGTGTGTTCAGGAAGCTGTCCGAGAGTTGACTCAGTCCCGTGAGGTTGAGAGGCCCTTCATCAAGGACTTGAGATGTCAGGCCCAATACTGATGAGAGATTGTCCATTAACAGGCTTGGCTGTGGGGTGGAGGAAGGGGGAGTATAGTGGGGCTGTCTGGTCTGCAGCTGGGTGAGGACTGGCATCTGTGGCGTCCGATGAACCTGGGCCTGGACTGGGAAGTTCTGCTTTTGCTGTGGGAAGTCCTGGTAGTCGTAACTTTGGTAGGTGAGGGGCTGTTGAAAGCTGTGGAAGGGCTGTGACATCACCTGAGATGGAGGAGCAGATCTGGACTGGGTAGGAGCAGCTTCAGCTGGGCCTTGAGGGTTGTGCAGAAGTGCTGTGATCTTCTGCTTCATCACCTGGTACTGGGCCTCGGGCAGTTCCCTCAGGATCCGGCTCACATATGTTCCGGCCCGAGAATGCTCTGTCCAAGTGGACCAGCTGTGCAAGAAGTTCTGTGCTGGTCTTCATTGTGTCCCTGATCTCCAACAGCACACTGTGGTCCTGGCCCTCCAGTCTGCCTCTCTGCCTGCATCCTCTGGAGCTGGAGGTGGGGGTGGGGGAGGGTTGGCCTCTGGTGGCTGCTTCTTCTTCCTCCATTTGTGACAGCAGGGTATCAACCTCCACAGGATCCTCCAAGTTGCCGGCATGGGGAATGCAGCTGTTGGGGGGGTCTCTGCTGTGGGGCCCTCTGAAGACACCTGCCTGGACAGGCTTGCTGGCTCCTGGCTGGAAGAGGACTGGCTGTCTGAGGGAGAGGGGTCTCAGAGGGGCTTCTCCTCAGTGGCGGATCTCACCCTCCAGGAAACTGCACTTGGCCATGACGTACATCTCCCAGTCAGTGAGCTTGACAGAGGCCTGCCCGGATTTCTTGAGGTGTAGCTTGCCATACCAGGTGTGCATGTGCTTCCACCATCCAAGGAGTACTTCTGCAGTGTACCCCAGGCTCTCTGCCTTGTCTCTCCAAGCTGCCTGCTTCTTCTTCGTGTCCCAATACAGTCTGTGGCCCTTTCTCCAGAGGTATTCGTTCTCCCTCAGCCATTCCAGCACCTCATCCTCATGCTCCTCGGAAACGGTGTACTGTTTCCTCTCTCCCTTCTCCTTCCCTTGCCTCTTCCTCCCTCTGGCAGGGGCTTCAGCAGGGCCTTCTGGGGCTTGAGCAGCAGGGCTTTGAGGGCCTTGGGGCTGATCGACCACAGCAGCAGCAGCAGCAGAGTCAGTGCCAGGGGGTGGGATGCTGGTTCTGGCCTTCTTCACCTTGCTAGAGCTTGAACGAGTAGGCACGGGCTTCCTCTTCTTGCCTGACTGATGAATCATGGTGTTCCTGCAAGATGTATGTGGCAGCACATCTTTCCCCTGTATGCTGACTGCGGGCGTGCTGCATCCTTTTGTATCTGCGGAGCTGACGCAATTCATACTCCTTGCATGCGCAGTGAACCCTTTGCATCCGATATACATCTGCACGGCATCCCCTTTTTTTCTTATAGGCGTCCGTGATGCATCAGCTTCATCTGCCATGCATCCGCCCCTTCCGCTATGCATCTGCTTCGAAATTCTCCCCCGGAACCCCTTCAGAGGTGTCATCCACTTCCATCCGCTTTCATCTGCTAGGGTTCCTATGAACATCCGTTTGACATCCCCGCTACATAATACCCACGTCCATTCTTTTCCCTTCTTTTCCATTCTGTTTATGCAAATTTTCACCATTTTTTGGAGCAGATGACAACGGATGGAGCCACCCCTGAAATTTTGCTCGTCCACTGTGTCCTTTATGCATACATTTTGCGTCCGTCGGCCAGTGGGACCAAACCTTTAATCTGGAACATATGTTTTCTTTTCTAGGCTGATTTAGGAATCCTACTCATAAGAATATTAGAAAAATATTGGTTTTCCAAGTAAGTATAAGAAGGAAAGAGCATGAGCCATAAGCAAAATAAGATTTCTAATTCTTCAAAAAAAAATCTTTTGAATGGGACTAATAATTTTTCAAATACATTACCTCTTCAGAACTACTTTTAAAGTTAGTTGCTGCCTGAAATTTTATATATGTGCATTATAAAATGATCACTTGTACTTAGGTGAGGTTTTAAATTTCTCATTAATGTTAGTGTGTGTGTGTGTGTGTGTATGTTTGCGTCTGTAAATAAAATAACATTAATGAGAAATTGCACACATAAATATACATTGTACTGTCCAAGGTCTAGATGAGTATTTTTTGACCTTTCCAATCTCCTCATCAATTCTTTGGTAGCTGAGTTCTGTGGTTGATTAGTACATAAGAAACATCTTTCTGTGTTACTCTGAAATATGAAATTGTATTCTGGGAGATCCATCTTGCCTTCACACTGATGGTATTCAGATACTAAGTAAATAGTGAGTTGTTCTGATTAGTAGTATCCATAAGAAATCATGATGACATTAAAATGATCATGCATGCATTATGACATCACCTTTAAAATATTACAAGTATGAACTTGTACCAGCACATCAAATGGAAGCATATGAACCACAATTTTTGTGTAATAGTATTATTCCTTCCTTGTTCAAATCCTTGGTGGAAAACCCTGGCTGGTTTAACCAATTTGCATTTTTATTTCTTTTTGGCTTTTTATAAGCCATTTAAAGGAATTCTTTTTTTCTCTTTTAAAACTATGTGATTACTTTTTAACAAGTGACATGGTGGAAAACAATATTTTAAATAAACAAATAGGAAGATTCCTCAGGCAACCATAAATCTTTCTCTAAATCTCAGGTTCTTCAAAAGAGAACAAATATTTCTCGGAATGATTAAATTGCTTTACATATTAGGCATGCATGCCAAAAACATAAGTTAATTGATGCTCTTTTTTCCCTTTATTTTAATCTGCCCTATAACAAAGTTCTCAGGGCAATTTACAATGGAAAGTAAAACAATTAAGATTCAATAGCAACAGAATGCATAATAATAAGCAATAATTCATTTAAAAGGCAAAATATGACTGAGAACAAAAACTAGAAGCCAAAGGATCAGAAATTCTGAGAAAATAAAAAAGCATCATTGGCACTGGAATAGCCGGACTGTAGATGAAAGGTGTGGATTTGGCCAAAGTAAGACACTGGAAAAGATTTTAATAGATAGTAGTTGCCACTTGTAATTCATCTTCCCACAAGGTCTCATGATCTGAATATATGTAAAGAAGCAGGTACCCTCACCCATTTTTTTCTTTTATGAGAGATAATAATTAGAGATAAAATATGCTGGGTTTCGAACATGAAGGGAAAAAAGGAAAAAGAACCTGGCAGCATTAACTCATGCAATGTTTGTTTCCCCTGTAATGATAGGTAGGAATGACCATGAGAGATAGGAAGAAGACACACTAGAGACAATGGTCACATAACAACATCTCAGCTCACAAAATGAATGGGGATGTGACAGTGGTGGGATTTTAAAAAATTTACTACCAGTTCTGTGGGCGTGGCTTAATGGGAATGGTGGGGAAGGATACTGTTAAATCTCCAGTCAGGGGTGGTATTTGCCAGTTCTCCAAACTACTCAAAATTTCAGCTACCGGTTCTCCAGAACTGGTCAGAACCTGCTGAATACCACCTCTGGGATGTGACAAATGTCTAAGGGAACCTCCCAAGTTTCTTCAGCTATAAAGGTGAGGGGAGAGAGATGTACTTTTGGATTTGCAAGATTCTGATAATGTAACCTGACAATAAAGATAGAGCTAGTATTTCCTGTGTATATTTCTTGTCTGCCTTGAAAGGTTGACACCCTCCAAATAATGTAGCAGCTATGGACCGCAGCCGCTTGAGCTCAGCAAAGACACAGCTTCTTTAAACAATTGTCCAAAGATGCAACCTAGATGCTCCCTGCATGCTCCAAAGCATATTTTCTCCATTGAAGCTGAAGCATTGGGCAGATTAATAATCTTGTGTGGATAATGCTTTTCTAAAGAAGACAAAAACAGTTACACAAACATGGCCCTCAAGAAAGGATGGGTGGAATAAAAAGCTGAAAGGCTACATAAGATAAGGCCAGTGTTCCTGTTGGAGATAATATCCTTTCTTTGGCTTGTGAAAAATTGTAAGCACAAGAGCAAAAGGTGAGAGAAATAGAGAAGGGGAACTCCTCACAGAGACCCCTTTCACTCACCTGGCCCATGAATCGTTAGATGAGTCTCTGTGTTTAAGAGACAAAAGAGACAGCCTTGTCTTTCTCACTTCAAGATGGAGTTTAGATAGAAACAAGGCTTTTCTATTTTCTGGTACTTCTTAATATTCTTAAATGTCTTTCAGCATTCCACTGATAGCTGCATGTTAAGTGGCTACATTATGAGTATTTTATCCTCCCCTTTTTCAATGGGATTACTTACTCAGAATTTTTTCAGCTTATGTTCTGAAGCTCATCCTCTAACAAGGGTTCTTGATGAGTTCAACTCTCCAACAGTTCCCACCAACAAGAAGCCACCTGTACTGAAGCTCCAGAGAGGAGGCTGAAGTTAATTAGCATCTCTTTTAACTATATTATTGCCCCAAGAAAATGGGATTTTAATTCAGTCCCAACAGGACTTGGATTTCTTTATATCAATACCTTGTTTGTAACCTGATCTCAGTGGGTGGCCTCCTTATGACTTCTGTAGATCTGTGCTGCATGAGAGAAGCTTTAATTGAAAACCCCTTCAGCAGGAGTACAAAATTCATTATTGCTAATAAGAACTATTTGCAAAAAGAAGACTAGTAAAAGTGCAGCAGGGGGAAGAATTCACCATATTCCTTTAGGAGTGTGCTTTGCCCTCTATGCTACTACACAAATGCCTCTCTGTGATGCTGTATAGTTCAACTCATTCCTCTGGCAAAAATTCAGGAATTTTCATTCAAGCTGAAAGCCTATTCTACATTTTTTTGTGCGAAATCTGATGGTGCATGGACAGTTTTCAGTAAAATAGCACATTTGCAAGGCAATTAGTAATGCCCAGTTGAAGCATGGGAGTTATATTTCACTGGAATCCTGGAAGAGATCTTGAGGGCAAACAGAATAGCCTGGACTCTGCAACCTCATTACATAAGGGTAATATTGAGGCAAAACATTCTGTTGAATATTTATGGAAAAGTCAGGGCTAATCTAAAAAAGTTTTGCTGCCTGAAGGAAAGGACAAGATGAATCTCCTTGAACACACATATACAGACACATACACTTTATTCCACAGAAACTAACTGGACTCTCAGTTGAATCATACTCAGGCAGCGGCAGTGAGAATTTGAAAACAAATCAGTTTAGGGGAAACAGAAGAACATGTGGTGCACTGTCTCTTTCAACAGAAAAGAATGCCCAGAGGGACTAGCAGAAATTGCTCATGGGAGTACAGCTTCTATCTTTGGTATCTGTCACCTGAAGTGTGATCTGTCACATACTGTTAAAATCTGTGTCAGAAAATGTCTTTCCTTGATTCTATTGAGCTGCTGTGCAGATCAACTGAGATTTGCTTGAATGTATCAGATGGATCTTTTTGAATGGAACATTGATCTTTCCCAAGTTTCTGTCCCATATTACTTTCTAGAAGACAGAGGGATCCAAGTTAAACCACAACTTTAGCCTGAGACATTTCAGCTTCCCTGTATGACATCTTCTTTAAAAACAACCTTCCTCTTTTTTTCTACAAAAGCAGAAGGGAAATAGGTTAGAGGAGCAAAATACTAAAATTATCAGCAGCAGAAGTAAACATTACCTGATTGTCCACCAGAGAAAGTTCCAGAGAAGTTAAAATTTGTTCCAGGTCTTTAAAAAAAATTTAAAAATAAAGAAATTTTGTGCCACCCCATAAATGTTTAAAAAGAAATAGTTATTCATATTCAGTCTGTTCATTTTGTAATATTTTTAATTATTTTAATCTGCAGAAAAAATATTGCCAAAGCATGCAGTAAACCATAATGTTTTTGAGGACTTACTTAAACTAAGACAAGGTACACATAAGAGTTAGAAGATAATAATTAAAAATAGGATTACCTATTTTATTTGTAGGACATAGTGACAGTTTTGTCTGTAAAATGATCTATTTTTGTGACAAGCAAACTTTCACCAGATGTCAGCTTCCAAATTCTATTTTGCTTTATTCTCTGAAGAGCATGAGACCATATTCTGTGGGAATGTACCTTATAGCCCACCAAACACTTGCTTATACTATTTTACTGTTTCTACACTGTATTGTGAAAGCTGCAGCTGCTTCTGACATTCATTTCGGTGCAATCCAACTCCAAACCAATTCCAAATGATTCACAATATAATAAATACTAAAAACAAAACAAGATATAAATAAGGAAAAGAAGTAATAATGGGTGGTAGATCATAAAAGAGAACCAACCTAGAACTAAGGAGGAGTTTTCTGACAGTGAGAACAATCAGTGGAATGGGTTGCCTCTGGAAGCTGTCATGCTCTATCATTAAAGGTTTTAAAGAAAAGTTTGGACAGCCATTTGTCTCAAATGGTACAGGGTTGCCTGCTTGAGCAGGAGATTGGACTAGATAGAAGACCTCCAAGAGCCTTTCCAACTTTATGATTTTATGTTCCAAAAATGACACCCAGTCATTCTATTAAAAGAAAGAAAGACAAAAGCACATCCAACAAGGTATTTCATCCATCTTAATCTCAGTCCTAGAAGAACAACCAGATATTCAAGGCTTTATGGAATGCCATCAGGTTATGACCCACAGGAATTCCAGGACATCTCATTTCAGAGGGCTAGCATAGCCCCATAGTCAGAATGCATATTTCCTGAGTCTCAGTTGATGGGTTGAATCCTTGGGGGAGAGATCATTCATTTGCATCACTTCACAGATTTCTCCAGGAATGTTTTACCTTATTTTCTTGTACATGGAGTTGTCGGCCAGGAAAGGATTTGGATCTGAATGAATACAGCATTCTGGCTAAGTGTTCATGCTCACTGGAGACTTATGTAGCATTTATTACATCATTTAACATTTTAAGTGATATAAAATCTATCTTCATTATAGCTATATCAACCCAGTAATAGTTGGATGATAGTAGAAGATAAATCACTAGTGAAAAAATTACCTGAATTGTATTCTCCAGTTCCTAGCCTGGTTACAAGAAAACCTAGCCAATACCCTATCTTTGGTAAGCTAATATAAGCAGGTGGCACACAAAAGATGCTTATTTCCTTCTGGAAAAAAAGATAACTTTTATGAAATTTGCCTGTCAAACAGAGGACTGCTAAGCAAGAGGGAGAGGTAGTAACGGCTAGCCAGAGAGAGTATTGAGTGTTACAATAATAATTATTTTATTTATTAAAGAAGATGGAGGATTTATAAATTACTTTTTAAACCACTGCAGAATGTTGGAGTATCTCAGAGGACTAATAGCAAGGAATTTGTTCATTGAATACCAGTAGCAAACAAAATGGATCCTATTATTTAAAAAATAATAAAAATAAAGGTTTGAGTAAATGTATTTGCTTGCCTTGGTATATTTAGGAACAAGATATGCAATGCTCCCAGCCACTTGTTAGAGCCAAGACTTAAGGATATTCCTTATAACTCAAGAGTGTAAACTCACGTCGTCATGGTGGCACCACATGATGTATTGGGATTTTTTTTCCCTTCACTAAACTTGGTGGGGGCATGGCCAGAATACGATGCGTCCGACCTGCAGGCCAGGCGTTTGACAGCCTGTTGTAACCAAAAGAATCAATAGCCTTTAAACCAGGATTACATAGTCCAGGGTCCATTCAAGGGCCATAATACATATGTCACACACAATACAACAAAAGAGCAAAAGCATTAAATATATGAGAGTTGTAATGTTGAGGTTTTCTCTGGGTGCATTTGAATGTTTTCTAAGATTGAGGATTTAACCTAAGCAATTATTAGTGAACCAAGCTTTATACACAGAATATGTTCTAGAACAGGTGTCACCAACCTTTTGGATTTCAGGGACCACCAAACTCATAATTTTAAATCCCGTGGACCACTAATATGAATTTTGACTGATGGTGACTTGCTGACATTGGTGGGAAAGTCAGTCCCATGTTCCAGAGCTGCAGTAGTCATAGGACTGGCCCTTTGGTCATCCCAGAGCAGCTGCTCCTCTACCCAGATGCACCGGCCTGCCCTGGACTGGAGGAGCTGCGCTAGGATGACCAAAGGGCCAGTCTTGTAACTACTGCAGCTTTGGAATATGGAACCAACTTTCCCATCAATGTCAGCAAGCCACCCTGAGGTGGATTTCCCTCCCCTGCCATTGGTCTTACCTTCCAGTTCCAGCACGCATGACTCTACTCAAGGTAAGGTTTGTGCTTACCCAAAGAGTGGGGACCAGAAGGTGGGCAGGTCATGTGGGTGGCGCAGCCTTGTGTTCCCACACAGTCTGGATTAATTGCTTTGGGGGGAGTGTTTTGGGTGGGACATTTCTCTGAGGACCACCAAAAATTTATTGCAGACCATCCAGTGGTCCCCTGCCCACCAGTTGGCAACCACTGTTCTAGAACATTACATGTTCTATGACAGACAGGAGATTTATTCACAGGTAATATCTTAGGGATCAACAATGTTTAACACCTAGCTAGCTACTTCCTATCCAGCAACAACATTAAAGAAGAGATGCTCTGTGTGCACATATCTGGGAAGAAAGGCAGAAAGAGGTGACCTCAGATCTCCAATCTCATAGCAAAGAGAGGAAACATTCCTTAACTTTTGAATTCCTTCTCTAAATCTATATCTTACTGCCCCCATGTGGTCAATAGATCATGAAGAGTCAATGCCATCAGATTAGGATCTCTAGCACTAATACCTTTCTTTCATTCAATTAATTCAAATTAAAATGAGTTGGAGGAAAGTGTCCATTTTCATCCAACTCATTTTAAGAATATGTTTCATCCTGCATGCCATTCAATAAAGACAAATGCTATCAGCCCAAATAGGACAATGTGATCTAATTTGTCACTGAGCTGATATTTCTCTTTGGAGATCTTTCTTTTTGCTTACTAGAAGCAGAGCACTTGACAACACTTTTTTGTGGAAAGCTCAACTTTTTTTTTTTTTTGCAAAATGTCCTGGAATAACAATAGATATCATTTCAGACACAGTATGAAAATCAATCCACACAGTTGCTCTTTGCTTCTGCACTGGGGGAAAAAATAAAAATAAAATCCCATAAGGAACCCCTTTGTTATTAACTGTGCCAGCAATCAGATGCATCCTGTGATATTGTTGAAGTTACCCCTCAAGAGAAATGACCTCCCAAAATCAGGGCAAGGGGTCTGAGAGGCCATTGGAACCCAACTGTAATCTAGTCACTTACTCTTGGCCACTGTAAGTAGCATCAGCTTGTCAGCATCTCCAACAGAGTTTGGTTGCAACCCCATCATTCATGCACGAGATTCATGAGAAGCCCAGTAAGTTAGGTGAGAGACAGTCCAAAGAATAATATGTGAAGTCTGTTCCCTTTCTCTATCTCTCCAATTTGCCTCATTGATCAAAACAGCTCACAGCTGCAAACCTGTGATATGATCTTGCCCTGTTTGAACCATAGCAACAAGATAAAAATTAATCTCTGAATTCTACGGATTATTTTTGCTTCACTTGGGCATCTGTCATCACAGATTAACCAAAGGCATCTGTAGTTATTGGGAAAAAATGTTTGTGATTAAACCACTTTACTTCCAACATGTATACTTTAGTGAGAATATATATCCCTCAAAACTGAACTCTATTTAAGCTACCAGTAAGAGGCAGAATTCACTACTGTTGGCACTGAAGTATCTTGGGCTTTTAAGACACATGAAATTCCCTTCTCTACATTGTGCCAATGCTACAGGCAACCTTTGCTTCACCACTGTCCATATACCAGCCCAAGATAAAAGGTCAAGAAGCATGATTATTTTTTACCTGGCTATCTAAGCAGATTAGCAAGCAACAGCTACAAGAACCATTTATTCCCATTTATCTCCTTGCCCAGTTCCTTTTTTTCCACTATCAGGGAGGGCAAGAAAGATTAGAGAGTTTCCAGCATCTGAGGGAGTTCAATATTAGTTTAATAAAAAAGTTTAAACCCCTAAGGCACATTAGTCTTAAAAATGTTTCAGATAATTTATTGCAGAACCCAATCCTGTCCACCATTCAACCATCTTTTCAAACAGTGTCCATGTTTCCAGTGACTTTTCCCCCACTTTCCCCAACTGAACCCAGAAGGATATTTCTCCCAACAGTAGTATGGCAGATCTATGGAGGTTTCCAGTCACAGCGACTAAAGAAACTATCATTCAAATAAAAGCAATGACATTCAAGGGTGATTTTAAATGACATAAGACCAAGCTGCCTAGATTCTGGATAAATAAACACATACCTTCAAGGCTGATTTAGTCATTCATTTCTTGATAAGTATGGCACATTTACTTCAGTGGCAAATGAATGGAAAAAGTGGATTTTTTGTCAGGCAGATTGTTTCTTAATAAACAAATATTTTCAGGAAAAAAGAGAGATTCATATTAAATAAAGGAATTAATTAACTTCAGCCAATTGATGATTAACAAAAGTATCCCAAGAAATGACAATGAAGTATTAAATCTCAGACAAAACTGTTCCCTAATGAGAGCCATTTCTCACTTGGAGAGGGTGAATCTTCACTGCCCTCCAGTGGCTCTTAAGCTGAAGGTAAAGTTGTCTTTTACTCTACTACTGCCTATCAGCCTCTCCTGCTGGAAGGGCTTGATGTTGCTGGTGAAGCAATAACAGACAAACAGATCTAAAGGAATTGCTAACCTTAGGAAATTAAAGCTATTCACCTCATTCTTGCGATTTCCTTACATTTCCAAAAGGATTACTGGCCCAGTTTTGGATTGCCAAACTCTTGACAGAGCTAATGTAGTTCCAAGTTTCTTTGAAGGCTCAAATCATTACTTGGTTTCCCCTAAAAAAGATCAGATCAAATGTATAGAGGTATATAATGATATAATCAGTGTTGTTACTATGTTACCAATTAAGATAGATAGAAAGATAGATAGATAGATAGATAGATAGATAGATAGATAGATAGATAGATAGATAGATAGATAGATAGATAGATAGATAGATAAGGCAGGCAGGCAGGTATGTATGTATGTATGCTGTGGTTTTTATTGCTCCAGCTGAATTCTTTGCATTTGAGGGGACACTTTTATAATTCATTCCAAAATAATTTGGGACAATTTTTAAAATCCAAAATAAACAATTAGCCAGTTCTCCTTTCAAGGGTAGAAAAACTCATCCTATCATCAATGAATGAATAACAGAATCAGATAACTACTTGCTGGCCCTTGGTGACAAAATGACTGAGAGTTGGCAGTTCAGGCAATACAACAGAACTGTGGCATGGCAAGGGCTAGCAGGTGGGAGAAGTTCATTTTGTTGGAGGGCTCTCTGAAGCCAGGTTTGGAGGGCTTGCTCAGCTGCAATGGATATCACAAAACTAGTTGTTCTTAAAAGCACACATAAAGAGCAAGACATTAAATGCTGCAATCAATAAACCGGGGGATAAAGCAGGGAATTGGCAGTAAGAAGAAGATGAGGAATGAAAGGAATAAAAATGAGCAGGAGCAAAAGGAAGATGAGGTAAAGACAGAGAGAAAAAACAGTTAGGGCAAAGGTATCTTTCCCAAACAGTATGACATTGTTCAAACCAGTGGTGATCTACTGGTTTCAGCCAGGACCAGGCTTTGTCACTGTTCCATTGCTGTGATTGTGCAGCATACCAGTGTGGGAGGGAATCACTCTGAGAAATGGAATGGGATGCCTTAACTCCTATACTTCAAGAATGGGCAAAGCATGTTGCTCATGAACATCCTTCGGCTACAGTTGCCTATAAATTCCTGCTATTTTGAGATGCTACAGATGACATGTCAATATGGCTAGAATTATGGTGATTGTAACATATTAATAAGAAACACTGCCATAATTGAAATAAACAAAGCTCAGTACTTCTATTGTATAGAGCCACATAGTAGAAGTCTGGCAAGAGACTCTTGTCCAGCCCAGTCTTCCAGCTGTGCCAATCTCTTCCTAATGCTAAGTTCATAAATAATAATATTAAATAATAATAATATTAAATAATAAATAATGCTAAGTTCATAAATGTTTCTTTATGCATTTATTTAATTCATGCATGTGTCACCTGATCCCCAGCAGTTTACAAAGTGTAAAAAAAAGTTTAAAAAAGGAAAACAAGGGAACATAAAAAAAAGAGCAAAGATTGCAAATATAACTAACCCAAATGAGAAAAAAGGAAAAGATGACAATTGCTTCTGGAATCCCAATAGAATGCCACTACATTCTGGACTTGTTGAAGTTTTTGGGTGATCTTCAAAGACAGATTGAATTGAAGGTATAACATAAGCCCTAAAATAGGCACATCAGAGTTCATAGACAAAGAGGATAATTTCAGATGGACTCACAATTAGTTGAAGAGTCACACCTAAAGAATGCCTGTTCCATTTCAGCTTGGATATTATTTAGCAGGGTGTCACTGGCTCTATCCAAGGCCCTGCACTGTTCAACATTTTTATCAGTGACTTAAATTTGAGGGGAAGGAAAATTAGAATGTATGGCTAACATTTCAGAGGAGAGAGAGGAGAGAAACAAAAAAAGATATAGGAAGGCCTGAGCAATGGATTAAAATGAAGATGATGAAATTTAACTGGGATCAATATAAAATTCTGCATCTGGATAAGAAAAAATAAAAAAGATAAATAAAAAATGGGAAAACCTGGGTTATTAAACATGAACCAACATTGTGTTGCAGCTGCAATAAAAGCAAATGCTTTCCTGGGATATATTAACAGGTACAAAGAATCCAAATCATGGAAAGAGAATATTCCATTCAATTCTGGTCTGTTATAACCTAACTATATCTATTACTGGATACCACTGTTCAAATAAGAAACTGAAATTAATTCAGAGGGTGTTTACAAAGACAGCAAAGTCTGGAAACTAAATCCTGTGAGGAATGGTTACCGGTATGGGTAGGTTTAATCCATAGAAGTGGCTGCAGGAAGGTGTGATAGCTGTCCAAGAATCAGAAGGGATGTCATATAAAAACAGAGAATGGATTATTGATTGTCCCAGGAGCAAAACAGAACCAATGGATAAAAGCTCTCATAGGAAGAATTATCTGAAGGAAATTCAGACAAGATATCAAAAAGGATTTCCTGACTATATGAACTGTCAGCCGGTAGAGCAGACTGTTCTTCACCAGAAGCTTTCAGAAGCTGGATCTTCCTCTATGCAGAGTAGATTCTGCACTAAGCAAGGGGTTGGACTGGAAATCTTTATGATGCCTTTCAACTTTATAATTCTATGTCCTATGGAAATATTTTAAAAACCTTCTAAATGCAGTCCTTTCTGCATATATAATACAGCTTGAACTACTGTGTAGCCCTCTGCTGTAGAGGCTTATGTCACCCATTTTGCTCTTAACTTCCCTATGAGAACAACTGGCATTATAGGAGCAGGTCAGGATTTTTAATGGATTAAATAAATGTATTAAGACTCTGCAATATTTTAGTTCCATTATGGGTCGAAAGTTGCGATGATGGAGAAACATTGTTTGAAGATGTACTGGCTGTACAGAATTCCCCAGGCAGCAATAAATGAGGTGCTGTAGGAACTCAGGCCATCCATTAGCCATATTTTAAGTCAATGGAACATGGTTGTGGGGTTTTATAATTTTATAATTTGTATAATTCATAATTGTACGGTAGTACAATTCACATTATATTCAGCAGCATAAGAAGTGTCATCTGAACACGTCTGTGTGGGAACCAGCTTTGAAAATGTTTCTCTTCATCCAGTCAAGAAACAATAGGCTGAATGCCTGAAGAAACCACCATTACTCCATTATCAAAGTTAAAACCTTGAGATCATCAATTCTCAGTTTTGCTAATGTATGTTATACAAGTTGCCTCCAAGATTATTATTAACAATCATCAGTTACTTTCATTTGCATTTATTTAAAGAGATGAAAAACAGTGCATTTATTTATTTATTTGCTTGTTCATTTATTTATTGCTGATAAATGTTTAGCTGAGAGATGTTCACTAGGTAAATTATCTATTCAGGGTATTAAGCTAATAAAATTGCCAAATTGCTTCTTTAATCTTAATATTGGCATATAGGTAACATAAAGAACAGAGACAGACATATCCAAGGATGGCTGGAATATGCAGTGCTTAGCGCAGCAGGAATCCAGATTATCAATCAAATAAATAAATAATATTGGGACAGCACATTTGCTCAGATATTTTAATGTGCTACAAGTCGACATCCAGAAACCACTGGCATAAGAAGCCTTGAATGTTTAATCTTTAACTGTCTGAGCCCAGATAGACAGCATCAAAATCAAAATCAGCACCTCTTTGGCTGCGAATAGTACCAGCAAGCAAACAAGCAACAATTGAGGAAGGAAACTGTTTAAGAAAAACAGATAGAAAATAGGGAAGTACCTTTAACCTTGGGCCAGTCACTCTGTCTTGAACATAGGAAAAAGGCAAGGGAAACCCATTTCCAAAAATATTGCCTAGAAAACTGCAGGGACTTGTCCACAGAGTTATTAGGAGTCACATCTAGCAAAATGGCAACAAGCCAACCACCGCCAACCACCTCAGAATTGGGTCTTCCTTTTAAGAGATAGAGAATATCATGGATTGAATTTGAGTTTATCTCTATTAGTTAATTGTAAAGAAGGACAGCCCAGATTTCTTCATACTTATTCTAATTCTCTATTTAGCTTTTGTTTCTGGAACAATGTTTAAAAATAGCCACCATGTTCCAAATACGTGTGTCAAAGATTTCAAGATGGTAAATCCATCATTTCCAATTCTCACTCCAGTTCATTTTTTTCCTCCATCATTAACTTTGTTGTGTCCTATTTCCACTTTCTTTTCATAAAATATTTCCTTGAAATTTTGCACAAAACTCTACACACATTTCTCCTGATGTGCTTTTTTGCGAGTTAAATTAAATCTGTAATACAGATTTACTATATTTTGTGCTTACTTTCTCTTTCGTATACACATATTCATGCCCTTTTTCATTGCAGAACTGCATAATAAAATATGGGAAAGTGTAAATATTAAAAAAATGTGCATTTTGGTTTACATATTCGTATATTGTATATATAAGGAAAGTGCACGTTAAGCTGAAAGCTACATTAAATTGGCTCCAAAGCTGATCATAGTACCTCAAAACTACAGCTCCTTATTTTATTCACCTCAAATAATAATGGTGCATAGGTAGCAACAAAATCATCACAGGAAACTATTATTTGCAGTTTTGTGATAATTGTGTAGTCATTCAGACCATTGTAGTGAAATGATTGCTGGGTAGATCTTTGTGACCAATTCTGTCACTGCTAGTCTGATCTATTCCTTGTTCATTTTGAAACTTCTTATATAGTACTGTATATTCTGAATCCAATAATTCATGGCCTGCTATTTTGAGCCTCCTATGAAGAGTTAAACATTGAATTTTATCTAAAGTGTGTCAAAAGTCTTGTATAAGAGCCAAGACTGCAAGACATCATGACTGAACATTGGATTCATGTCCTTTTCCCATTCAGGCTTGGGAGTTTTCCCAAAATTTCACACACCGGAAAGTAACAGAAGTCAACGTGAAGAGCAAGACTCTTTTTTTTTTTTTTTTGAAAATTTCATTTGGGTTTTCACAAAAACAAAATACAAATAAAACTTCTTTTTTGAAAATAACATGATCCCAGGTTATCACTTCTTCATACAGACACAAAACTTAATTTCATGCTCATTTTTATATTCTATTCCATATCTTATTACCATTTTATATTTTCTAAATAGTTTTTCCTCTCTTTTAATTTTCTCAACTTTATTTTAATTATCTCATCTCAATTCAAACCATTATATTTATACTTTTGACTTTCCTGTTACAATTTCTTATTATCTTTTCTTATTAAGCAATTTTTTCCCTGTAGTTACCAATTAGAGTATGACACCTTTATATCCTTTAATTTATCCATTCAAACTCTTATTTAAGCTTCAATGTATAACTTTAAGATTATAACATTCAATATAATACATAACTTCCAATTGGATTCTGCTTGGTACATTCTTAAAATAGACACTATATTCTTAAAAAAGAAAAAATTATATAAATATGTAAATAAAACATACATTCCATTCCATTTCAATTCTATCATTAATATGCATTAAAATCTTAACATCTTTAACATTTCTTTTCAATTGAATATCATACTTCCTTGGGAACACTTATAAACTTTCCACGGTTAATTCTTTTTTTCCCGTATTTCTTACTTATATTTTTATAAATCATTACTAATAATTAAAAATGTTCCCTTTTAATTCTCTCAATCATTTTAATTCATTTATTTATTCACAAACATCCCACTACATTACAATAAATATTTTATCCATCATCATATTTTCTAAAAGTATTTCTATTTGAAATATAACAGTCCTATGGTTATGCACCTTTGCAGAATCCCTTTTACAATTAAATTTTCACCCATTATTTGAAACAAACTTATGGTTACAATCCTTATATAGTCTTAAACCTTTCATTCTCTTTCCCACCTTTTCTTTTTTCCCCCTACTTAAAATTATTTGATCATTAAAGATGGCTTCTTCTTTGTCCCAATCTTCTTGCTCTGCAAGCATTTCTTGTTGCTTCTCATAGTTCCAGATCTCCATTTCTAAGAATTGAAACACGAAGCCAAAAGAACTCTTCCCTCCTTGTGCATCTTCTTTCCATTTTTTAAGTTCTGTTTTCAGTTCTTCTAAGAGTGATACCATTTTAAAAACTTTTAAACAACCACCCAGTTAATTTTAGTCATCTAGATGCAAAAAATCAAAAGTCACCAAGTAATCCAAATAATCAAAGGCTGTTTCTACTTGCTTCTTTTTTCCACTTTTTCTTCCTGGGGTTCTATTATTTTGTTACCAAGTTTCCATTAAAATGTATCTTTGAGGAATCTTGTTAAAATTTCACTGTGAGTTCATTTTAATTTCAGTTCCATTCCTTAATTCCAGGCAGTCTCCTCCATTTTTCCAGATCCTGCCCTTCTATTCTTTTTTTCTCCTTTCCAGTTTTTAAAAGTTTTTAAATATCCAGAAATCTTTATTATCCCTTTGACTTTTATTTTCAGCTTAGATGCCTATTAATGTCAAAGTGGATATTTTTTCCCAATTTCTTGCTTCAGTCTCTTAGCTGTCAGTATAAGGAAGGGAAGAAAAAAAAAATCCTAATCCTTTCCCTTCTCTCTCTCCTTCGCAGCTTCAAAATCTTCTTTGGAAACAATGTTAAGTTTCAATTCCAGGGTACCTTATTTGTTGCTTTTGCTGTTTGACCCAGTCAACCAAAACTTTCCCTTCTTATCTTCCTCCTGCACATACTTTTCCAGTTGAGTTCTTCTTTGTGGTGGCCATTTCTGACCACCACTGCAACTGCCTTCGGGAAAGGGAGTAATGGCCAGCTGGGGAGGAGAGATGCAGCTCTCCTCAACCCTGCAGGCAGTCTCCCCATTCTTCACCACCTCTACAGGGTGGCCTAGCCCTGAAACCAGCTGGTTCGGAGTGCTCCAACAGCGAGCACGGATCAAAGCCTCAGAGAGATTCAGTCTGTTGCTGAAGAAGCTCAAACCGGAAGCCCCAGCAAGACTCTTTCTTAATTAAAGCCCATATCACATTGCACCAACGGATGCAAAGAGGATGTAAAACATTTAAAAAAGCTTGCCATCCGTTGGAAAACGCTATGCATCCGTTATGTACTCACTGCATATGTGTTTCATATGCTCTATCCATCGAGCATCCATCCACTGCAATTTCATCCATGCAAGAAGTTTTGAGCTGCACAAAACTTTTTGAACAGATGAACTTTCTACTGTGTACAATGTAAATCCGTGACATACGAGCAACAAATGTTCTATGTCCGTTTATCATCCATTAAACGTCCGCTGTATCCTCTCTGCATCCTCTGGGCATCCTCGCAACTCACATCCGCTGCTGCTGAAAACGGAAAGAGGGAGGAAACAAAAGGTACATGGAATGTCTACACAGCGTTAGTAGCACGGAAATAGAAAGGATGAGCAGTGAACGGTTTGCATCCTATATCCTCTAGGCTTCCTATGAACATCCCTTTAACATCCCTGCTACATACTACCCACGTCTGTTCTTTTCCTTTCTTTTCTGTTCTGTTTATGCAAATTTTTGCCACTTTATGGAGCGGATGACAATGGATGGAGCCACCCCCGAAAATTTGCTCATCCGCTGTGTCATTTTTGCATACATTTTGCATCCGTCGGCCAGTGTGACCTAGCCATAAGGACTTTAGGACTATTTTTACAAGAAGAAAAGCTCCTACTTGTGAATATGGAGATAATTATCCAGAAATTTTCAAAAACCCTGAGCTATTACTTGGGAAGGGGGAGGTTCAATCACTTATTTCCCTTTCATCAGTATGTTTAAATGGGCACTGAAAGTATTTAAAATATTCAGTCAGCTTTAAAATTGTTTATGTTTCTGAAAAGTACGTTATTAAGAAGCTGTCAGTTATTTATGCCTTTAAAACACAATTTCCCAGAGTTTTCATTTTGGCCAGGCAAATTGGATTTAAGCCAGCTAACCTTTGTCTATGTAGTGACCATCCAGCTTACTTGGTCATCTTGCATTTCTTATTACCACTGCACCATCAAATTCAGTAGAGAACATGCTCGAAGGAAATGATCAATTCAGGATCTTTATCACTGCCAATAAAGTACACTATTTCCATCACTATTAAGAAGTAGTTTTATGGATAAGCTAAATGGTGTACTTCTTTCCCGGAGCATCAACTAAGTTGGGCCTCCAGTGCTTCCAGGTAGAATGAAGCAAAGTATATAATGAACAGGCAGAGTGACTTGTCCCCATCTTCTTGTGTGACAGGCAGGAAGCTGTCTGAGGATCAGTGGGGACAGTGGATTTCCTGCAGCTACCAGCTGTTGATATACAAACTGTCATCCCAGGAGGATTTCATCATTGTCTTCATGCTGCCTTGAAGGTATTGCCAGATTGGCCTTCTGAGAGGTGAATTACCAAGCAGAGAAAGATAAATAGGACTATATCAGACACATTGCTAACCTTCCAGCATCATAGAAATGAACCTTTTCCTGCCTTCAAAGAAAACAAATACTGGAGGTTTGTGAGCAATTTGAGAAAATAACATCCCTATCCTGAAGTATTCATCATCTGGCCAAGGACAGTGAGGAATCTTTATATTGCTGGCACTAATATAGGCACTTCCGTCCCCAGACTGTAGTAAATTAACAGTTAGATGAAAAGTGGCACAAGGCTGAGAAGGGAGGGTCTTTTGGACTATGTATTTATTTAAGCCCATTTCAAGGCCAGGTAACCATTAATGTCTCTATGCAGCTTACAAATAAAGAAGAAAGCAATATATATATATATATAAGAAAATCATAGACAAGTGAAAGACCAATTAAAAAAGCAATACAAAAGGAAATATATGGATTTTACCCCTACTATATCCCAAGGTCTGAGAGAACAACCAAATTTTTAATGATTTTCAAAACATAAAGCAACCAAATCACTTTGAAGGTACAACATAAATTTATTAAGCATGCAAATAACTACAGTGTGCACTATGCTCCCTGGAAAGCATTGGCAACTTGCTGAGCTGCTTCAAACAAAGCAGAGGAATAGCTTATATGCCTTTGGCCTGCTACATTTCAAAGACAAGGCAAAGAAAAAAGCAGACACGGTGTAAAGCACCACATGACATTGGAGTGTTTTTGATAAACCTATTCATGTGACCTTTCCAACTAGGTCAGAATGCTAGTTGTACTATCTTTGAGAAACAGTCAGGGAGTATAAACCATTTGATTTACTGAGCAATGAATCCTTGTCTGATTCTCCCCCCTGTCCCCAGTCGGTATTAATTCAGTTTCCAGTGAATGTTTTGTTATGAGGGTACTTTAAACAGTTCACATGTATTGATGTGGGAGGAGGGGCACCTTTTACCATCACACTCATTAGGACAGGAACTGTACAAATCTCTGGGGAGATGTGATTGCAGAGAGCAGGCACCATAACCAAGTTTTGTTTCATGCAAAAAAAAGTCTGTAAGGCATTTCCAATCAGCCATCCATATAAATATTGTCTTTTCTCTAATCAAGAAAGTCAGTTTAGTCATCTCTGCATCTTCCATCATCTTCACCAACCATTCCTCTATCCTGGGTAGTTTTACTATAATTTTACCCCCCAAAATTAAGAACGATGGTGGCATAATGGTTAGAATGCAGTACTGCAAGCTACTTTTGCTGATTGCTGGCTGCCTGCAGTTTGACAGTTCAAGTCTACCAGGCTCAAGGTTGACTCAACCTTCCATCCTTCCAAGGTCGGTAAAATGAGGATCCAGATTGTTGGGGGAAATATGTTGACTCTGTAAACTGCTCAGAGAGGGCTGTGAAACACTGTGGAGTGATATATAAGTCGAAGTGCTATTGCCATAAATTAACAAATCTGCCATGTTCATCAGTTACTGAATATGTGAAAGTTAATATACAAACAAATCCATTTCTGCAGGATCCAATCTGGGTTGATCATTCTCTATATTCCTGTAAACAGATGTTCCCTGAGGATGAGCTCCAGCACAAGTCCAGATTGGATCCTACAAGATTGTCCTGGGAAGACTAAACTGACTAACCCAGATTGGATCCTACAAGATTGTCCTGGGACACGCATATTTGCTTTTATTCGTGAAATCTATTTCTCTTTCTTTCTTCACTCCAGGATTCTTCTTCTTTATATTCTCTTTTACAGTTTTATGCATTGAAGGAGATACAAAGTTCTGATTCTTGCTTTTCTGGTGACCTCAACCATTGTTATTTGATAAGGTTGCCTTTGAAGTTGTCTCTCCATCTTCTTCTGGGTCTGCCTCATGTTCTTTGACCTTCTCTTCTTTTTGTATGTTTTGTATGGTATAGAATTCCATGACATTTTCTCCAGATGAGTAAACCACTTTATTTGCTGTTTTTATATGTAATTTAAGATTTAAGACTCAAAGATTTATTGGTCAAATCTTTTATATATATTTTTAATGTGAATCCATGATAGGCCAATAATGACTTACTTTAATTTTTTCAAATAAACTTTTTTATATTTTTTAGAATTTTGCTCCATTTATATTCATATTAAACATTTGTAATCTACATTCATTCAAAAAATTTAGAAAAGTCCATACCTGCAGTGCCTAATTCAGTATCATTTTTTTTCCAATTCCTATGGCATGTGTTGTCATTTGATGAAATTGTTCCCACTGTAAGTTCCATTTCCATCTCTTCCATTTCTTCTTTATATCTTTCTAAAAATTCTCCATCTTCTAAATAGAATGTCTAATGTTTAAAGGAAAAAATCACACTTTCCAATGTATCCCTCACATCCTGGACATAAACTGTTTCAACTCCTTCCCTCAAACAATGCTATAGAGCACTGCACACTAGAACAAATAGATACAAGGACAGTTTTTTCCTGAATGCCATCACTCTGCTAAACAAATAATTCCCTCAACGTGTCCAATGATTACAAAGTCTGCACTACTATTACTATTAATTTTCTCATCACTCCTTATCTCCCATCCCTTCCACTTGTGACTGTATGACTGTAACTTTGTTGTTTGCATCCTTACGACCTATATTGACTCTTTCCAAGTATGATTTGATTGATTATTGTACCCTATGACTATCATTAAGTATTGTACCTTATGATTCTTGACTCTTGATGAATGTATCTTTTCTTTTATGTATACTGAGAGTATTTGCACCAAGACAAATTCCTTGTATGTCCAACCCACTTGGCCAATAAAGAATTCTATTCTATTCTATCCCATCAAAATCTTTTTCTATTTTAATTTTTCAACTAAGAAGACATATTATTTTCTCTTATATAATAAGAATCTTTTTAGAACTATTATCCATTTTCAATCATATTTTACAATGCTGCTGCAGGACTTGATTTCTTGTCTACTTTTTCACAAATTATACCAAAATACCCTTAGGGACATTCCGTATTCTATATCCCTTATCATGTTGAGATAGATCTTGAAAAGTCCATCTCTTCTTTCTCCAACTGCAAAAAAATTATCAAAACATTAATAATCTATTCTCTGATATTTTAATTGAAACCTCTGAAACAATTCAAAATCTTAAACAAATTCTTTCTTAATGTCAACAAAGCTAGATGATGATAGACAGATAGATAGATAGATAGATAGATAGATAGATAGATAGATAGATAGACAGATAGATAATAGATAGAAGATAGATAGATAGATAGATAGATAGATAGATAGATAGATAGATAGATAGATAGATAGATGGGATTCTACCAGTTTGCACCTATTCACTAGAACTGGTTGTTAACATTCTAAGCAGTTCGGAGAACCCGTTGTTAGACAAAATTACTGGCCTAATCCTGTAAGGAAGGCAGGAAGAAACATTCTGGTGGTGTTGCTTACAGAAACTGCCTCTCCGTTCACCCTTATTACATTCTTGGCAGGACTAGACATCCTGTCTCAGGAATGTCTCTGGAGTTTTTTTCCCTCCTTTGCTGGTACTTTGCTTGTGTGGAGTGACCATTCAAAGTTACAATGGCACTGAAAAAAGTGACTTATGAACATTTTTCACACTTATGATTGTTGCAGCATCCCCACAGTCATAAGAGGCCTGGCGAGGAGATGCGTGCCTTGATGTGAGTGATATTGAATTGGCCACACCCAGCCAATAACATGACCACCAAGTCATGTCCACCTAGTCACATGACCACCAAGCCATGCCCACTACCTAGGCCACACCTACAGAACCAGTTGTTAAAAATTTGAATCCCACCCCTAGATGGATAGATAGATGATAGATAGATAGATAGATAGATAGATAGATAGATAGATAGATAGACAGACAGATAGATAGATAGATAGATAGATAGATAGGAGAGAGAGAGATACAGTCAGACAGACAGACAGAATGCCCATTTGCTGTGGAACTTAATTTTTTTACTTTTGCCTAAAGTTTGTGTGAATAGAATAGAATAGAATAGAATAGAATAGAATAGAATAGAATAGAATAGAATAGAATAGAATAGAATAGAATAGAATAGAATAGAATAGAATATTTTATTGGCCAAGTGTGATTGGACACACAAGGAATTTGTCTTGGTGTAAATACTCTCAGTATACATAAAAGAAAAGATACATTCATTAAGAATCAAGAATCATAACATACAACACTCAATGATAGTCATAGGGTACAATCAACAATCAAATCAGGAAACAGTCAATATAAATTGTATGGATACAAGCAACAAAGTTATAGTCTTACAATCACAAGTGGGAAGGCATGGGTGATAAGGAAAAAGTTATCAAAAATTGTGTTAAATTTAATTACTGTTGATGTTTGTGCCTAAGTGGAAAGAAGTAGAAGGAGTAACCACAGGATGGATCAACAATTTCATTAGCAGGTATGAGAGGGCCACTGAACCCCTGGTCCCTTTTCCTAAATGCAATGTTAAGAAGGGGCAGAATTTCATCTGACCCATTGTGCCTGCCATTGTAGTAGCATTATCAACCCCTTGAGAACGATCCTACTTTATTGTCTCTCATGATTATAACCTCTAATATTGATGTCCTCTATACACGATCAATAAATGTATGCAACCTCAAATACATTTACAGCAGATTATCTTATTTAAATAAGATATAGTGTTCTCTCCTGTCTGCTCAAAATTTTATCTTAATCTTATTCTTTTTTTTTTTTTGCTTTTTCATTAAATTTTATTTAATTTTCAAAATTTAAAAACATAAAATAAAACTTTATACATCATTGTATCAACATCAAGACATCTTTTACATTTTCTTATCATCTTTCTATACACATTTCTTTCATTTAAACAATTTCAACTTAATATATAAATAAATATAGATAGTTATGAACATAGATATAAGTATTTATATAGTTCCTTATTCTTTACCTGATTGTCATTTTGATTTCTTTTTGTTCTTAAACCATTCATACCAGACATCCCAGACATTATAATATATCGACTCTTCTTTGTCACTTAATTTAATTGTTAGTCTGTCCATCTCTGCGCAGTCTAATTTTTTTTATATAACAACATCCTCTGATGGTACATTTTCCTGCTTCCAAATCTTAATCTTATTCTATCTTACATCTTATTCTATCTATATTTATATTATATCTATATTATATCTTAATCTTATTCTATGGGAGATTTTTCTGTGGTTTGTATTTTCATCTCTTTTACCAGTAAATGTTTTCATGATATTACTTATGAAAAGGGACTATCTTTTTTGGGGGGGAGGGGAGGGGGGGATGAGTTTGATTCTGATTATAATTTGGGAGAGAGAGCTATTTGCCAAAGGAGAAAGTTATGCTTTCTCTAGACACACATCAAAACGTGACAAGGTTAGGAGGTACAACTAAAGAATTTAGAAACACTTTAAATATATTTGGAGATATTTTAATATACTGAAAACACAGGTTCAAATAAAATCTGCAATAATAATTTTGCATTTTGGTATTCCACCTAAAGGAGACATCTTTGTTTGCCATGCTGCTGCAAACAATTTTTTTTTTTATAATGGTACCAAAAAATCCAGTGCATGTCAATGCATTTAAACAAATGTTTAATCACACTCACATTCAATCTGGACTGGCATTAAGGCCAGAATGGGTCATTCCAGAAAGTATGAAGCATGGATCAGCTGGTTTGCATTATTGTAGATCCCCCTAAATCTGATTTAGGTTACATTTATCTAGATTAGCACTCTGGACATGGTGTAGAAGATTGACTGCTCTGCAGACTCTCTTTTGGTGATTTGTGACACTGACAGCTTGAATTGTGGGTACATTGCACTATAAATAGGCAGCAAATTAGAAAACTCTAGCTTCTTGTTCAACAATAATTCATCCTGCTGTTATGAAGCTGCTGTCACTGTCACTCAATGAACATCTTTCCTCTTGGAATTACAGAGAATGGGAAGGAGTTCCATGAAGTGTGCCATACTAGTTTACTTTAGCTCTTCTGCTCTATAATGCACAGCTCTTGCACACTCCCCTCTGTTCCATACCCAGTACTAAATGTTGTTGTGTTAGGAGCTGTGACTAAGTAGTACCAGTGGTCCTCAACTTATAACTATTTGCTTAGTGATTATTCGAAGATACAACAAAACTAAAAAAAGTAACTTATGACCATTTTTCACACATACCACCATTGCAGCTCCCCAACGTCACATGATCAAAATTAAGAGTGCTAATCTAGATAAATGTAACCTCAGCAATTGACTCATTTTGATGACAGTTGCAGTGTCTTGGAGTCCTGTGATCACTTTTTGTGAACTTCTGACAAGCAAAGTCAATGGGGAAGCCAGATTCACTTTACAACCTTAACTATTACTAGCTTAATCAATTGTAATGATTCACTTGGCTTTTTTCTCTTCTGATTGGAGTTATTAAGTATCCTGGCAGAGGCATTTCTTTCTCCCAAACAGAATGACTTAGGGCTCCCAGCTGAGCTTTGAACTAGTTCGACTCACTGCTGAATCTGCTGAACTCTATCAGTCAATCCTTCTGGGCAATTTTCCTCCAATGATTCTCAAAATTGTTGTCTGAAGCCTTTCCAGACTCCTCTTTACTGGCTAGTTTGTCACTCAAAGCCCACACCCAACATTGATCAGGACCTCAACCAGACTCCAGTGTCTCCAGATAGCCCTGCCAGCCACCCAACTGACCAATACCTCTTCCGAATTCCTCTTCATGCAACCCTCATCACCGGATCCTTCTGCTGCTGATGCTCCAGGTTCCATAGCTAACTAACCTGCTAGGTGATGCTAGCTTTCAAGGGACCACTATCACTGATTGTTCCTGGCCATGTCACCAGTTGAATTCCATCATGAATCCTACACCCATTTATAGAATTCTCCCTGGGATGCTGAAGCTCTTCAAGCTCTTCAGTAGCCTGAAACAATCATTAAGGACTCTAGGCCTTTGGAAGCCTTCTCCTACCCACTGTGATTGTGTTCAGCCAGCCATCTAAATCTGGTTCGTCTCCAGCCATGAGCACTCCTGAGGAGTTGGGGTATATTTGCGGGATGAACTGATGAGTTGTTTGTGTGACAGGGACAAAACAGAAAAGCCCAGTCTTCCAGATAATCCTTTAATAAAAATACATCTTTCTTGACTTGCTTCTCTCTATAGTTTTATAACACAATGGTACTTAGACTTATGTACTGTTTCATAGTTTTTGCTTTACAGTCATTTCTAAGCAGTTTACAGAATCAGCATATTGTTCCCAAGAACAATATTTTACCAACTGTAGAAGGATGGAAGCCAGTTTAATCCACTTTAAGCCAGTCAGGATTGAACTTGATTATATAATAAACTGTACATGAGTTAAGTTACAAATTAACTCATGCAAGACCATTCAAACATTTTGTTATTAGGGATAGAGAAAAATATGTTTCCCCTCTCATTCCATTAACAGAAATGAATTGCCCCAACCAATGAATCCTGTTTCAATTAACAGCCTGCCTTGTACCCATTGGCAGCAAGCTAGCTTGGTGGATGTAAGACAAACTGTCCCTTTTGTCATCTTTCCTTGTCCCTACATCCACCACCAATTACGTGAGGTGACCTAATAATAAACATGGCCCTGTGCACAAGCTAAGTCAATTTAAGGACAGGTGCTCTGATATATTGCTTTGCTGGTTTTCCATTTTCTAACAATGCCTCAAGCGACTATGGGTTATTTTTAGGAAGCATCAAAAAGTAATGAGAACAGCAGACAGGGGGGGAAAATCTACCAGACACATGTAAGTGTTTCCCCCTAAATTTGCCCTCATCTTAGAAAAAGCTATTCATATATCTTTTTTTTCTGTATACCCACAATGCATATACACTTTTATCAGCAATTCCATGTTTCCACGGCCAACCCTACATAGCCAGGTCTGGGAACATTTGGATGCTAAAAAGTTTTTCAGAAGCTTCCTGATTTTGCCTCTTGTCTTTTCACAACTGAAGGGCTATTATGAAAAAGAATGCCAAGATAGAGAATGAGATTGGTTTAGTTCCTCCATCCCAAAATATTTGCTGACACCTGCTTTAGAAACACCTCAGCTGAAAACTGTAGGTTTTCAAACTTTCTTCTTTGAGACTGAACAAGAAAAGAATTGATCCAGACTTTTTAAAAAAAGAAGTACATTTGTTCAAATATATGGGAAACATGTAAAAATAGAAGCAAAATATAAGAATGAGCCAATGTTTGCATATTGTAATATTGAGAAACATCTGTGATTTGAAACAGTCTAATTCAAGAATTGGTTTATGCTACTACCTAGCAAACTAGTTTAAAACCCCAATTCTTCCTATTTTTAATTTAGTGCAATCTTTTGATGTAAAGAAAACCTCCGACTGATTAGACTGATGGGAAGATAAGGTAGTATCAATTAATGATCAAATCCTTCAGTAAGCACACATATTATACAGAGAGAAACAGACCAAACCCTTGTGATGACAGGTCAGGTATCTCAACTCTTGCAGGCAGTTTTTTAATCTCCTATTAAACTATCTATCTTCTGATTGCTTTTGTCAGTTCCTTAAATTTAATAGCTGGGCCAACAATACTCTCTCTTTGTTCACACATAAATAAATATCTGATCAATAAAGAACATCTTTTAAAGTTCCTAGATTTGAAGAATGAAGTGTGCAGAGTCTACTGATGGGTTCAGGAAAATTATGGGTTCAAGTCACCAAAACGATTTAAAAAAAAAACAAAGCAAAACTATCATATTAAATATTCTCTTGCACTTAAGGAAAAAATGGCATTGAAAATAAATCCTATTCCAGATACTTTATCTGCAGAGAAATGAAAAGCTGGTTTAAGCATCACTTGTGAAACCATATTCCTTCTTCTCATCACAACAAAATAAAGGATCTGAAATAAAGGATCTTGAATGAATCATTAGATCTAGAATGCACAGACCAGTCTTAGGTGTCTCAGGATCTTTGCCTTGTGATTAGTTTTTTGAAGCTGTATCTAATTATGCCTGTAAAGCATTTGAATAGAAGGCCAGTATGTTAATATTCCCATCAGAGTCCTATCTATTCAGAGTGGTTATTGGTGGGAAGAATATAGCCCCCTGGTGAGCCATTCATCAGGAGTGGATACAGAAAAAGAAGTTAGGAAAAATGTCGGTTGGCCTGTCATATCAGAGAGAATGAATATGGCTTCTCTGGGGGAATCCTTTGAAAGGTGGGTCTCTTCAGCCCAATATGAATCATCCCTGGTCAGCCAGAATCATTTAGAATCATGACGGTAATGGACAGGATATATGTAACCTCAGAGTGCCCAATGAATGCTTAATTGTTCTATCTTTGCTTTTCGACAGCATCGCCTGCCATGCTCTACTTACAGAAGCAAATCACGCTAGCAGCTGTCCATTTCAAAAGAGTGGGGGCAGTTCTGATGTGCACCTTCCTGGCAGCTGATGATATAATTTGGGGACCCAGGGCAGTCTGTGAAGATGGCTTCAGAATAGCTAATCAGATGGGATGCAAGGCAGGAAGAAAAGTATATCTGCGCTGGTGCTATGTCATCAAGGCAAAATAGCAGCTGAAGTTTAATGCCCGGGGAATGCAACAAAGGAAAACTTGCTGCAGAAGAGGCCTGCTCCAGCCTTAATCTGAGGAACAAGTTATGGAACCGATGAAAAGCATGGAATAGAACAAATGCTTAGGAAGGTTAAAAGCGTGTATTTAAGCAGAAAATTGGGGAATGACTACAAGTTCTATCCAACAATGGATAGTCATATAGACATTTTCTGACCATTTTGAGAGAAGAAATGGAAAGCCAAAGGGTTCGGGATAGATGCTATGCTGTGATTTTGTTCCCAAACCTGACATTTGCAATATAAGTTTCAGAGCAACTTTTAGTGGGGAACATAGACAGTCCCTGGCATAATCCTTCCATTTTCAGAAACTATTGTTTTTGCATTTAACTACTGAGATTGAATATATATTACCATACCATAATTTTTAGACGTCTATCTGGTGCAACAATATTCCCTAAAAAGAATATTTCCTCCCTACACCTCTACTTCTTTAAGGCTAGCCTTTCTAAAGAATGCTGGGGTGGTCCTTTATCCTCATAATTTAAAATGAATGTTTGGCCTCCAGGTAACAGGTGTGTTAAAGCAGGCGAAGCTATTTGTTTGGTTCCCAAGAGGCTCAGCCTCAAACACAGAGGTTGTTTGAATGGCTTGCAATTGCTTTTTGGGGAAAGGATTCCCTTTTTCAGATTTGGCAAAACTACAGAAGAACAATGCAACTATGTTCCATCCCAGGGGGATGCCCATCATTTCTGTGCACATTTTGTGTAACAGGAAGCTGAAGAGCATGTCTCATCTGCAACAGAAGCAGGGTTTAAATAAAGACATTGAAAAGAAAGCATCCTGCCTGTCAGCAACCCAGAAATATGAAGGTTAGAAAAGTTGAATGCAGATTATTTATTGTTATACAAAGTCTAAAGGACAAGATAAACAATACTGACAAGGTCATCTTTGAAGGCTGTATTTTCAGTCCCAAGGCATAAAACAGCCTAGTAGCATCTCCGTTGCTTTACTTACCCCTCCCTTCAAAGACCAGGAGAAAATATATTTTTTTCTCCTTTGTAGACAAAGTTTAATGTTTCTTTTTAGCCAAGAAAGAGGGAAAAGAAGGATTGAATAATATTCAAACAATAGGTCCAGAGGGAGAACCAATAGAAATTCCATCCACATTACCAATTGCCCTTTTATGATTCAAGGCACAAATCTACAAGGGTAAATGCAGAGTTAGCACCCCACAGAAGGTAAAACAGCACTGTGATAGATATGAGCAGAATAATAACTAATTGAAAGAAATGATTACAACTTCATTTTTATTTCCTTTATTCAGGGCTACAATCTCCTAATCTTGTATTTTAAAAAAATCCACAATCTACTGAGTCATCCCATTTCCCATAGATTGCCATTCTTTGCTTACTTTTAGTATTACTAATTTATAAAATCTCTTCAAATAAGGAGCTTATATACTCAAATACCTGACTTTTGGCGAAATCTAAAAATCTACAGTGCTCTGTTTTATATTCAGAAGAATGTCATTTTAAATGAACATGTTCAACAGAATGCAAGACCCTGTACCACTTATACTTACCTACTAGCAGTAACAACATCAAGTTGACCCAAATATGAGATAAGTACTTCTAGATGCACCTGAAAGAATGTCTAAAGGAGTTGATGGAATTTGAAAGCATACAGTACCGTAAACTCAGAAGAAGAGTTGTGGAAGAGTTGTGCCTATATTTAAGCCAAATAAGGACTCCACAGTGGACAACTGGTTTTAAGTGGGATGAAAAAGCAGGCAGTGGTTATTTGATACGTTCTTTCTCTGGTACCAAAATAATTTTAGCAACTATAAGATTGAACATTTTGCCTTGGTACTGGGGTATATGCTACTTATTTCAGGTAGCCAATCTTAAAACAGCCTTTCAGTGTGCTAAAGTTAGTTATAATACTTCCTTGAAATCCCACTTGATCATTCATCAAACGTATATATCTGAAATGAGATACTGATTGTGGCGGCAATCATTTCTTTGTCTGTACAGTTAATCGACTTAAGCTCCAACATGTAAAATGAGAGAGGGTTCCCTCAATAAAGCAGAACTGGTCAAAGCTGGTTGAAATGGGTCATAAAGAAGAATCCCAAAACCACTTTTCATCCTGATACTGCCTGATAATGTGGACATGGAAGAACAAGGCTCTGAAGTTATTTCTGAATGTGCCAAAAGCATGCTCCCAATCTTATGGCCCTTTACTGGCATATGGATCTCTGATGAACACTTATACTTGATAGACCAAAAATGAACCATGCTTATTGACAGTGCACAGTATAGGCAAGTCAATCATGAAGTATGTCATCACATTAAGATAATATGTAACGCACATTGGAACACCACAAAGCTTCAGACACACTAGAACTGGGAGATGCCGAGATGGCTGTGTTGTTATTGTTGTTTTTGTTCTTCTTCTTCATCATCATCATCATCATCAGCCATTGTCTTCATCAGGATGAAGGTCTCTTCCACATGTTTCCAACCAATATGGTCTTGAGTTTACTTTTGCCAATTGGGCCTGCAATACGTATTGATTGACTGAATTATAATCATATTATTAAATGTCTGCAGCCCAGATTGAAATTTCTAAAGTCATCTTCAAGTATAACTGGGCAGCATGAGATTGAATTCATTGAAGTTGCCATGTGGAATTATCATATATCACTCTAACACATCTATTCAAATTCTGAAATTTACATGTAGGAGCTCTACACAAAATGCAGTTTTTTCATATCAATAGGAGCCATGTCAGAATTTCAAAAGAGAGAGGCTTTTTAAAAAGTTCAGGCTTTTTCTCCCTTTCCTTAATTTTTGTATTAGACAAAAAAAAGTTGTTCCCTGGGAAGTATTGCAGACAAACCATTTTTAAAGGGGTCTTCTCTTCCTGAACTAGCGAAGGAAAATTGCATGGAGGGTGTTTTGTTTTGTTTTCATGCAGTGATTGAAACACATGCATGAAACATATATGTATATGCAACTGCAATGGTTCATAGTAGAGAAACATTGGGAACAAATGTGGTGTTTTTATTATTTTCTTTACCTGTTTATCCTTTTTGGATAAGAGATCTCCAGAGATGGTCTCCTGTCTCTTAGTACCAATATGCCCATCTTAGCACTCTCAGATGGTAAGTCCTGCTTTGGGGCTTGTGCTTCTGGACAAGAAACCCACTTTCCACTGGTGCTTTTCTTTGTATTCAAGAGTTTTCACTGTCCAAATACTGGACACTGTCCAAGAAAGTCACATCTTCCTAATTTTGCAACAGGCTACTCTAAATTGAAAAAGAAAAAAAACTCACATCCAACTCAGCCTCCAGGAACCAGTAGCCCCTAAAGCAGTGACAATGAACCTTTTTTGTCGTGGTATGCCTGCATCCACAATGCAATGTCCTCAGCCCCTCCTGCAGATACGTGCCTCCCAGCTGGTTTTTGGCTTGTTTGAGGCCTTTTTCAGCCTCCCAAAAGCTCGAGGGAAGCCTCTGCAGCCTTTGGAGCCCAAAAAATGGGCCCACTTCATCATTTCTGGTATTTCCGGAAGGCCCATTTTTTGGCCTCCCTGAGGTTGCAGAGGCTTCCCTCATGCCTCTGGGAGGCCGAAAAAGGCCGAAAATCAGCTGGGAGGCATGCACATGCACAGTGCAAGTAAGTTTGGCTGGGGCTTGCATGCCCACACAAATGGCTCCGCATGCCACCTGTGGCACGTGTGCCATAGGTTTGCCATCACAGCCCTAAAGGGACCAAAGTTACAGCCACATTCTATCTGTCAATGACTACTTCAGCTTCAACCATAATAACACATAGGCAAATAATAGATACAAACTCAAAGTAAACCGCTCCAAACTCGATTGCAGAAACTATGACTTCAGCAATGGTCAATGTCTGGAACTCACTGCCTGACTCTGTTGTTACATCCTCAAAACCCCAAAACTTTAGCCTTAAACTGTCTACCATGGAGCTCCTAAGAGATCTGTAAGGGGGCGTGCATAAGTGCATCAGAGTGCCTACCATCCCTGTCCTACTGTTCCCATTTATTCATACTCATTTATTATGTGTATACTTATATCTGTTCATACTTATATGTTTATATGTTATGTTCATACTTGTTTTCTCATACATGCTTGACAAAGAAAATAAATAAATAAAAATAAATAAATAAGAGAAGGCCAAATAATAATTGGAATGGAGAGTATTTAAAATGGAAAGGGTTAAACCTAGCTTTCTGTCATTATCATTGCTCCCTTATTTAAAATGCAGCTATTTAGAACTAATTACATGCATTTGGGTGTTATGTGTTGGGATGGTTCTCTTTAAAGTGCTTTAAGTATACATACTAAAGTAGGACTAGATAGCTCATATTTTCAGAAGCCTTTAATACTATGTATTTCTGAAAATATAGCCTCAACAATGACAGGGGAGAGAATATGCCATTATGCAAATACATTTGCTTTTAAAGGAAAGTCGGGAGTGTTTTCACTGGAAAGAGTTGAGCTTCTTAATACCTCTCCCTCCATTCATACCATACACCTGGAATCCATGTACTTCATCAATCCTTCTTCCAACCTAAGAACCACTTGAGTTGACTGGTATGCCAAAGAATATATTCGAAGGTTAATTAACCACTAATGAGTCCAGCTACAGTGTCTTTCAAGGCACCTATTGAGTTTTTTTTTCCTTCTCTCTTTTGTTTAATAGCATGGATAATAAAATCAATTAACTTTGCCATTGTACAAGGAAGCAAGGACCCAACAACTTGTTTCACCTTAGTAATGAATATGTCATTTTATTAATGTGCAAACATTCTGGAGATCAGAGCACCTATGTTCCTTGATGGATTGAGTATTAGCAGGGGAAGCAGAGAATTGAAAGAATCATTTAGTAAAAATAGCTCCAGGTAGCATGGGAAAATGTCCAGAGAGAAGAGGGAGATAGTACAGGTATCCCAGCACTTTCTGCATTCAATATGTGTCTGACCAGTATAGCAACTGAAGCACTCATGCATCTCCTCCAATTGTTGAACCACCATCAGAATCCATTAAACTGGGGCTGAAGATCTGGGATTAGTAAGAAGAGTTTAACCAAAATATAATAAATCAACATATGGGAAAAGGCACAATTTATAGGCAAGAATCAGTGAACTGAAATTTGCTTAACTCTCCTCCAGCTTCTGCTTCACTATGTCCTTGCTTTTTCCTAGTTATGGCCTTTCCTTCTAATTGCTTCTTGCTCACTACAGTCATGACTTTACTTATCAAATGTTCCTGCATTGATTGATTCATGTTCTGCAGGGAGCTTTAATTATTGGTTTCCTTTCATCCGTTTTCTTTCTTCATCTTTTCTACAAATAAAATTATTTTGGAGGGAAATGAGAAAAGAGAAAAACAGTGAGAGGAAAAAGTCATTAAAGCCCTCCTGGGTGGAGTATAAACTGATTAATAACTGGGCAGACCTGCTGATAAACCTCCAACCACATTGATAGAAAACCATCTGAGGCCAATATATATATATATATAAATCCTGTACAAAGAAGTATTTAAGTAAAAGCTCTTTAACTGGAGCCTATTATTTGAGGATCAGATGAGAGCAGACCTCTAACTGAAGACACTGCTTATTTGAAAGGCTGTCTAATCTGTGTCTGATTGAAAGCTGAAGATCTTTATGTTGCCCATCAGCAATAGGCACGTGAACCTCAAATCATGCAGAAAAACAGCGACATGGAAACATTTTCCTTTCCCTGGTAGAGGTTTGTGAGGGGCAAGTTAAATGCCAGTAAATCAAATCCATCTTCCCAGGGGAAATAAAGCTATAGGGTCTCAAATTGGGTTAACTACTCCATTACAAAAATGTTTTCTCAGGAAAGTTCACTGCCAGCTTAGCCTAGTGTTTAGGAAGCCAAGGAAGGTTGATAAAATAGGGAAAAGTCCTGGAAAGAAGAACATAGGTGATGGAATGCCAGCCAGATCATAAATGCACAAATCAGGCAAGAATGCCCCCACATGGAAAACATTTATAGGATAACCATCTCCTTTAACTGTTTTGGATAAAGCTAAATAGTTTGCCGATCTAAGAGATCATAACTCTGGTTCCAGAAAAGTACTGGGTTTCATTTTAAAAAGAAGTAAAGAACATTTGCTTCCTTCTTCTTGCTTTAGGTGATACATTATAATAATGTTTCTCAACCTTGGCATCTTTAAGATGTGTTGATTTGAACTCCCAGAATTTTCCAACCATCTTGATCAGTTATTTCCAGCTGGAATATGAGATGAAGCAGAATCAGCAAATGGGTAGGGAGGAAAAGAGAGCAAAAGAGAAAGCAAGGAGGAATACTGTGGCTAACTGGTTTGATAACAAATTAACTGACAGAGGGAATGGTTGTTTTTTCCTGACAATGCCAATTCCTTAATGATGTCGACTCTAAGGGCCTCAGAGGGAGAGGAACTTTGACTCTGCAAAAATCGCTTTGCTGCAACGGAATTATTTTATTTAAGGCTGTGTTTGGCATCTTTAAATATTAAAGGCTGAGAAATAATGGATGATGTTAGTTTAGACTGGATGCAAGGAGCCATGTCCTAGAATCTCCATGTACTGCATATCTCTATCTCTATCTCTATCTCTCTACCTCCCTCCTCCTCTTCATACTCCTCTCCTTGCATGTTAAAACTCATAAAGAGTTGAGAACAATGTAAAGTGTTCTTCTTTCAATTTACTCTTTTTAAGAAGTTTTCTTAAGTTAAAATTTTAGAGTTCAACAATGAACAGTGTAATTGTTTTTTTTCTTCCCAAGTGCATATCTACTGTATTATATAGACAGTCCTCTTCCTATATTTTCAGTGTACCCTAAAATACTTTCATAAAAATTCAGTAATGAATGATCAGGATTCAATTTTCACCTGATGTCTCCTTGGAGGATAAGAAGAAAAGCTGAACTATGCACCAAGTTCCACAAAGTTAATGATAAGAAGAGATTTCACAACCAGGCATTCCAGTCAGAAGTTTTCTCATCACTTCCTTTTCCTTATTACATGAGCAAAAACACTGCAAAAACCATAAGTGAAGTTCCTAACTAGGTATGTGAACCTATTCAGTGGACAGAAAGAGTTATGCAGTTACTTGGTTTAGGCATTGTTAAGGCCTACAGTTCTTCTGTAACACTGAGTTTTCAAAATTAATAACATTTGATAGAACTCTGTGGATTTATGCAATCCAAACTGGGTGATGGTTTACTTAAAATGTATGTTGCTATTATTACCTTCGATGTATGGTAATCTCTCAAATCAACAATCTGGGCAAATATAGAAGAAATGTCCATCTCAGTTGGTTGTATTAACTGTGGGTAGCTATTATTGTGAAAATATGATCATCAATTACATGCAAGCATGAGTCCTCTCTGTTCAACCACAGAGTTCAAAACTTTTTAAGAATACCAGCAACGGAACACAAAAAGCACTGTCTTGTTTGTACCAAGGGGTCAAGTGGCCAGAGGCAACTCCTCAACAAATCATCCAATTTTTGCAGTCCTTATGGATGAAGCAAAGGGCAACAGATTTCCTTCTCCAAAGTCAGTCCTGCTCTGCTCAGAATAACTAGTGCAAATGTTGGCAGATTTGCCACCCCAAGGCATTTTCTTGCCTGAGGCAAAAGGGGAAGATTCCACCTGCAGAAGCTAACAAAATTGACGCTTGAATCTTATTGCAGTTCTGATGGTATAATATTTTCCACTGAGCTTGAAGGCAGAAGATGTTCAGATGAATTCAGCTTCTGGTGATTGTCCGTGTTAGTGTTTTGCAGTGCCTTCTCCCCCAACTCTTCAGTCTAACTTAGAGCCTCCCATCCAAATATTAACCAAGTGCATAAATGCTTAGCTTTTTTGAGAAAGCCAAGCTTGGTTTGCTTGATCTCCAAATTTGGTTTCCACTTGCTTTGATTTGAAATGGGCAAAAATTGCAGGGCCCAGAAAGAATGGCTGGATAGCTCCTAGGGTATATATTGTCTTCCCTATAAGAGCTACAAAGCCAAAGTTTAGGGACTGTTAGATCAATCCATTTTGGTTTCTCACAATATTCTATTTTCCAACCTTAAATTCATTCTGTCCTATTTCTACATCAATCTGATAACTGCTTTAAAAGGCAATGTAAATATCACTTTACATTTTTAGTAATAGATGTGTTTTGGGGTGCAATTTTGCATAATGTGTCTAATATGTTTGTTCTCTACAAGCCCTTTTCCCAAGGCTGATATGTTCTTGTAAGTTATTTCAGCTCATGAAAGTGCTACGTGTGCTTTTTTTTTATCAGAGAAATACATGGGTGCACAAAACTGAAGGATAACTGCCTGTTGGTTCTATATTTGCTTCAGAAATGCAAATTTCATATTTTTCATATTAAGATTCATATTAAGATTCATATTAAGATGGGAACTGAACCTCCCCACCCACTCACTCTCTCTTTCCCAACTCAGCACAATGATAAACTCTGCAGCTCTTTCCAGGCAGAGCTAATGGCATGACATGTGGGCCCATCTCCTAAATTAACTGTCAAGCCCCAGAGAAATCAGAGAAGCCAGGCAATTCAAATGGGTATAAAGATTTGTTGCAAGCTTATGCTGTCTACAAGAATCTGAACTACTAACGGTCCAAGCAAATTGGCAGTGGATAAGAGACAATGGAATTCAAGATGGGCTGGATTTAAATCTCTTGTGGGCATGAAGGGACTTATGACTGATGATGCATTTAACCCCTCCCTCTGGCTCAGTCTAGTCATCTACATCAACACTTGTACTTGGTTTTGAGCAACCCTCTGACTCATCAACCCTCTTCCAGGTGATGCACCTCCGATAGATTGATCTTGCAGTAGGTGTCTTGGAAAAGAGAGAGACAAAGAGCTATCTATAGAGGACAGAGAAAATATTCTTGAATGAGAAGAGGAAGAGCTGCTGCCCAGACAACAGTCAGATAAAAGAAATCTGAAGCCAGGACAGAATTATAACAAACCTAAACCTCTCAGAAAAACCCCTCCTCGGTTCATACAAAACGCACAGAGAGAGACAGGAAAATCACATTCACAGTCATAAAATTCTATCACTATAACTTTACAATAGAAGTTGTATACATGATTTTGATCTCCTAGAGTGGTCTATCTTGAAGGATTGACACCTAGCTGCTGCAGGAAAGAAGACAGTCTGAACTGCTGCTTGTCACCTATTCTTTCCCCTTTCTTAAGGACAAATAAGGGAGGGAAGAGGAAAGGATAAACTGGCAGGGAAAGCAGGAACTTCAGGAGATGGAGCAGAAGTGGGCCGCAAATTGAGCTGAACAGATTATGAAATAAGTGCTCATAAGATCCCATAAGAATCAAAAAGAAAGAAAACAAAAACCAGGGATCTCCCTTGGAGCTCTTTAGAGGAAAGGAGAGGTATAAAGTAGTTAATGTTGGAATAAATGTCCTGTCACTTTTTGCCCTTTTGGCTAAGATCAAGTTTAATGTAAATGTCCTAACCATTTCACCCTGACAAAACTACAGTTTCTATTCAACTTGTGCTCTTCACCAACTGCCACATGCACAGCATAATTCACCTCAAGGGAGAGAAATTGCAAGGGTAAAAAAAGCAATATAAATCATAAATAGGATGTCTATCATAACACTATTAATAATTTTGGTCAATCAAGACGGAAATAACTATTGCTGATTATTAAACAATAAAGCTTTCTGATAATGGAGAACTATTGCATGGCTGTTTTTTTTTTTTTAAAGGATCAGTTTCAAAGCAGCAAACAAATGCACTACATACAATAGCTGTAGGTTTAGTCAGGATTTGTTTATGCCACCTGACCTGGAGCATCAGAGTGCTGCATCAGCAGGGTCAATGGGGTAGTCCTGCATGGCTAGTGGCTTGGATGCAGTGGCAGAGGGTTGGAGAAGCGCAGCATAGCCTCTTGAAAAAGCCTATAGCCACTGCATGTTTTTTTAGTGTGGAAGGAAGGAAGGAAGGTAAGGTTTCAGGTAGTCGAGAAAGCTGCCTGGCCCAGAGCTGCTGAGTGGGGGGGAATGAGGCTGCAGCACACACCTCGCTTGAATTTCCCAGCACCAAAAGCGGGAGGGGGGGAAGGCTTTTTCAGGCAATGCAGGACAGGAGACTGGCTGGGATGAACCCTAGTAATAAGAGATTCTGCCAGCACTTGGAAACCTGTGCGTGTTTCAGATGGGTCTCCTTTCCTAGAGGGAATGGAGAGGGGAAGAGAGAGGGAAAGAGAGAGACAAAGAGAAAGAGAGAGGGAGGGAGGGAGGGAAAGAGAGAAAGAGGGAGAAAGAAAGAGAGAAGAGAGAAGATAGAAAAGAAAGAGAAAAGGGAAAGAAAGAAAGCAAAAGAGAGAGAAAGGAAGAAAAGAGATAGACAAAGAAAAATGGGATGGAAGGAAGGGAAAGAAAGAAAGAAAGAAAGAAAGAAAGAAAGAAAGAAAGAAAGAAAGAGGGAGGAAGGGAGGAGAAAATGAAATATATATGGATGAGTGGATGGAGGAGGGAGGGAGGGAGAGAGAGAAAAAAGGAGAGGAAGGAAGGACACAAACCCTGGCTTCAGAAGACTCTTTGAAACAGCACAGCAATTTAGGGCTGGAAAGGATCTCAGAGATAATATTCTATCCAAACGTGCAAGTTTAAAACTTGTGGACTTCAACTCCCAGAATTCCTGAGCTAATATGACTGGAAGAGGAATTCTGGGAGTTGAAGTCCACAAGTCTTAAAGCTGTCAAGTTTGAAGACCCCTGTTCTAGTCCAATCCCCTGCTCAGGCAGGAAAACTCTGAGGATGCCAAAATCTGACTAGAAGTCCTGGGAAAGGTGTCAGAGTAACAGAATAACACTTCGAAGATTTCCTTGGGGGGAACTCTATACCATTTCAGAGAAATGGCTGTCCAGTCTTTTGTTAAAAACTTTCAGTGTTGGAGCACCCAGAACTTAGGGTGGTCAGCAATTCCACTGGTTAATTGTTCTCATTATCAGGAAGTTTCTCCTTACTTTTAGGTTGCTTCTCTCTCTGTTCAGTTTCCATTCTTCTGGTGCTTTGGAAAATATATTGCCCCCCCTTCTTTCTGACAGCTTCCTAAAAGCCTGTTGCCTATCACCCTCTTAGGCAAAACATGTGAGCCATTTCCTCCTTTCAGTGGTCCATGGAAGTACATCTATAGTATGTAGATAATAAAGTCAAAAAAAGGTGAACAACATTTTTACAGAACTATAGATATGTTGAGGCTGGGTGTGACAAAGAATGGCTGAGAGGGGAGGGGCCAGGCAAGGCACCCCTCAATGTGAGTGACATTGAGTTGGCCACACCCACCCAGTAACATGACCGCCAAGCCACGCCCACCCAGTCACATGACCATAAACCACACCCACCAAATAAGCCACACCCACAGAACCAGTAGTAAAAAAAATTGAATTCCACCACTGGTGCTGACCCAGCCAGTCTATGGGAATTGGAAAGTTATTTAGGAATTATGAGCTGTCCCTTAAGGGAATGCATCATAGTAAATGTAGTTAAAAAGTATCCTGGGAAATGTAGTTCATGTCACATGGCTACATCTGTAATCCCGACTGGTCACTGTTTTGACTCTCAATGGGTTGGGGGAGTTTTTCTCACTTTTGCCTGAACTCTCTAACTCATGGCAGCTGCTTTCTATTGCTACAAGACGGGTTAGGAGATAACCATCTTTTACTACAAAGCAGACATGTAAAGGATTGGTCATTAAAGAAGAACTTTGTCACAAATGTGAGTTATGAGGATAGCTGATGAACCAATAAATGTATTTTATTATGGACGTCTTGTTGAGTTTATCTATTTGCATCTGCACAGTTTAAAAATCCACTACTGTGCAGAATACAGAAAATACATCTTACTCTTGTGAACAATATTGTCCATAGATGAACTGCAGGTGTGCTCAGTCCCCTGTTTAGAAGGTATTGTTGAACAGTTCAAATCTCTTGCTCCTCCTTTCTATGATTTTTTTTTGTCATTAACCTAGACCTGCACTGAAAACACCTTTTGACCTTTCATAAGCTGATATCCACCAGCTATCAGTACTGAAGTGAAAGATAATGATAAGAGCTGATGTTTTTAAACATACAATCATTGAAAACATGGGTATTGACATAGATAGACCAGTTTTGGGTAGTGGTTGAACTTGAAACCAGGAGACCTTGAGTTCTAGTCCTGCTGGCTAGCTGGGCAACCTTGGGCCAGTCACTTTCTCTCAGCCCTAGGAAGGAAGCAATGGCAAACCTCTTATGAAAAATTTTGCTAAGAAAACTGCAGAGACTTGTCCAGACAGTTCCCAGGAATTGAACTTGATTGAATAGAAGAAGAAGAAAAATCCACATCAAGGAGTAAGAGAAGAAAATAAAATATGTGAGATGATGTCTTCACATCAGTGCTGTGACTATCATATGTCACGTATCCAGTTGCAAGTACATAATAGTGATGCTTGTATGGCCTCATCAGGAGATATCAACTGGCATCATTGGGCTTATTGTAGATGTCATTGAATCCACTCATTGGAGGTTCAAAATTGAAATTCTTACTTAGCTTTTACATGGAATATGGAAAGGTATTGCATGTTTAGGTGTTCAGCTAGGCAGATCAGTTAAAATCACCCTTTATCTCTAAAAGGCTTCCTATCATATAATACTTTCATTCAAAATCATAAAGTCTTAAAGTTGTAGGTGATAATTTTTTTTAAATCCTGCTCAAATTTTGACTAATATCAAGAGTAAAGTATGTACTTTATGCATGTATGTATGAATATTTATACATATGTATCCTGATATGTACATATGTATTTTCATGAATATAAGATCTTGAGAACTCAATAGGTGTTAAAACTTGTAAAAGGATGTCTACCTTTTGCACTAAAATACATCACCAGTTCATTTTCAGGCATTTTAAACCATAGTGAACTGTCAAAAAAAGTAGTGGCTTTCATTGTGCTGATGGTGGGGTTTCTTTTCCCTTTTTCCACTTTTCAGCTTTACCAAGTCATCATACAAATAAGTTATTTATAAAATATCTACCCAAAATTGCCTTGGCAGTCATTCTGCCCTTTATCAAGTTTATGTCAAGCTCATAAACTAAAAGTTTCTGCAAAAGATGCTAACTTTGCCTTGGGGACTGGGTGGGGTGGATGGATGAAGAATTTCCTAATGCAGAACATAAAATTTTCAGAGTTCAAGTAAATATTTACAGGTTTCAAGACAAAAAGTTATCTGTGCCACTTTGAAAATATAGAAGCTTGATAAGCGATAGGGAAATACCTCAGGATTCCATCTATTTTAAAGATTCATAAGGAACATGTGTATTGACTTCAATGGACTATGCAGTTGATAGAATTCATCCATGCATTCAAATAAGGCACAGGGATTATTCAAGACATCAATTTATTGCTCCACTGTTTATCAATATAAAAGGCTGTCTTCAAAGTGGCCCCAAAATACAAAAATCTATGGATCCTACTGTTGAACTATAGTCTTTATTATCCATCCTTGAGCTTGCAGAAAAATGTCATCATGAAATCTCCTGCTCCTATTAATGTGATCCTCTACCCTGCCTGTATTGCATCTGTTCTGACTCCCAGCCAAATGGTGCTGTCCTGATTTTGCTTATGCAGCATGTGATCAGCAAAATGATTGATCATTCAGCTTTGGTTTCCTCCTTACTTTGTGCAAAACTAAAAAATCTGCCAATCATGGCGATGCATCAGAAAAGGAACATCTGCAAGATTCTCCGTCCATCACCTCTCAGAGAAAACTGAGAGCAGATTTGGTGCAGTGGTTAACGTTCTTCCTTAGGCATTGAAACTGATCATTCTCTCTCTCACTCAGACTAGCCCAGCCCACCTCACAGATTTCTGACAACAAGAGGAGGAAGCATTATGCCCACACCCATTGTTGAGCTGTGCAAAACAAAAGTGGGACATCTTCCCAATAAATATCTATGTCCCTAGGCACTATCCTGCCTGTGCCGTTTCCTTGTCATAATCAAAGATGTTTGGAATGAAATTATAAATGGAGATTAAAGACTTTTTCAGTCCATCAGTGGGATAACTCTTCAAAAATTGAACAGAATGGAAACACTTGGGAAAGACTAATAAAATAAAAATCAAGTCTGAAAATGGGACAAAACTGGACTGAGGCCCCAGAGGAAATTTTGGGCAGTGACTTGGAATGCTACTGACTACTCTGTTCTCAGCCCATCCTTTCTCTGCCTCACATAACTTAACACAGACCACATGGAATCTGCTTTGTGCTTCCCAAATTCACACAGACATAACTTGAGGAGGAGAGCCAAAGCATACTCAGACACAGCACATTACTTTGTTACCCAGCAAAAATGCAATCTTTCCAATGGCTCCTGCCAGCAAAACAGTTGGAAAGAATTTCATAAACCATGTTTGACATGTTTTCCCTACCTTGTTTTTAAAAATCACAGAGTTAGGATCTGAGTCATAAACAGTACTCTAGTTTACTTGCTCACATGCAATTTAATTAGAATTTTGATCCCTTCTTTTCCTTTTTTTTAAATGAGTAACAAATGCTGACATACATTCCTCCATTCTGTGTTTGAGAACCAATGAGGGATTCAATTTCATCTATCCACTACAGATAGTCCTCAACTTACAACCACAATTGAGCCCAAAATTTCTGTTGTTAAGTGAGTTTTTCCCCATTTTTGACTTTTATTGTCACAGATGTTAAGAGAAACACTGAAGTTGTTCAGTTAGTAACACTTTGTTAAGTGAATCTGGCTTCTCCACTGACTTTGCTTGTCAGAAAGTCACAGAAGGTGACCATGTGACCCCAGAACCACTGCAATCATCATAGAATAGAGTAGAGTAGAGTAGAGTAGAGTAGAGTAGAGTAGAGTAGAGTAGAGTAGAGTAGAAAAGAGAAGAGAAGAGAAGAGAAGAGAAGAGAAGAGAAGAGAAGAGAAGAGAAGAGAAGAGAAGAGAAGAGAAGAGAAGAGAAGAAAAGAGAAGAGAAGACTAGAATTGAATTGAATTGAATTGAATTGAATTGAGTATTATAGAATAGAATAGAATAGAATAGAATAGAATAGAATAGAATAGAATAGAATAGAATAAGAATTTTTTCTTGGCCAAGTGTGATTGGACACACGGTTTTCAAGATGGCTGCACACATGGATGCTGCGGCTGGCCGCTTCTTTCTAGGCTAAAAAACAGCTTCTGTCCCAGGGCATAGTTCTTTTGAATTCTACTGTATAGTACAGTGTTGGTGCAGTGTCGGGGGTTTCAGTTCAATGTGTGAAGTGTGAAGGATGTGTATTTGAATTTATTTTCAAGGTCATGATGTGCACTGAAGATGGTGTTTGTTGTTGTACCAGGTTTGTTGTTGCACGAGGTGCAATGACAATAAAGTAAACTAAACTAAACTAAACAAGGAATTTGTCTTTGGTGCATATGCTCTCAGTGTACATGAGAAAAAATAAAATACATTCATCAAGAATCATAAAATACAACTGTTCCATCCGGAAAAATGCGAGGTAGACCAGGTTCCAACAGTAAAAGTCTTTATTTCAACAGTTAAGTGAAAACGGAACAGTTTGGCTCTTGCCGCGGCAGCCTTTATATACGGCTTGCCTGCCGGCTTGTAGCCAATGACGGTTATTTGGTTTTGCTGCCTTTTGGCAGCTCTTTTGGATTGGTTCCTAGTGAACCAATCCTTATGCTGGCTTTTCTAGCCAATCACAATCGAGGATTTTGGAGTAAACTATTTTATACAGAACAACACTTAGTGATAGTCATAGGTTACTCAAATCAGACTAGGAAACAAATAAAATAATATAAATTATAAAGATACAAGCAACATGGTTATTATCATAAGTGGGAAAGAGAGGTACTAGGAAAGATGAGGAGAGTAATAGTAATACAGTCATAGTAAATAATTTGACAGTGTTGTGGGAATTAATTTTTTAGCAGTGTGATGTCATTTGGGAAAAACTGTCCTTGTGTCTAGTTGTTCTGGTGTGCAGTGCCTTATAGAGTTGTTTTGAGGGCAGAATTTCAAATAATTTATGTCCAGGATGTGATGGATCTGAAGATATTTTCACATCCCTCTTTTTGACTCGCGCAGTATACAGGTCCTCGATTGAAGACAGGTTAGTAGCCATGGTTTTTTCTGCAGTTCTAATTATCCATTGAAGTCTGTGTTTGTCTTCTTTGATTGCAGAGCCAAATCAGACAGTTATAGAGGTGCAGAAAACAGACTCAATAATTCCTCTGTAGAACTGAATCAGAAGCTCTTTGGGCAGTTTGAGCTTTCTGAGTTGGCACAGAAAGAACATTCTTTGCTGTGCTTTTTTGATGACATTTTTTATGTTAGGTGTCTATTGTATTATGTAATAATACTCCTTACATGTGAGTTCTCTGCACACAAACTGCTTTATTTTTCTTAACTCCTCCTTTCCAGTTCCTTCATATTGTGTCACCTCAAAATATGTCCCTCACTACTCTCTGTCTAACATTGGTTCCTTTTCACAGTTAAACATCAACAAGTTTCATTTACCCTACACCACATCTCCCTTTTCTCGAGAACAAAGGGTAGATTACCTTTGTCTCACCAGACCTTAGAGGATTATTATGCCTCTTTTGTTGAAGGTCTGTTCCTATCTAAATCCTGTAGGGAAGAAAATGTTATCTTATAACTATTTACTAATCCAATACACCTAACTGCGTTTAAACTATTCTGCACCTCAGATTTCTTACTGAACTACACATCAACATTAACTCTTTTTCAGTTCACAGATTCAGTCTCTCTGGTTTAACTATAGCTCTCCCAGACCTTGTCCTTGGGGTAGCTGTCACACTAGGAAAGTTTTTAAGTATTTTCCTAGGTGATGTAGAAACTTGTTCACTGTTTGTCTCTGGCAACTCCTGCTGCTCCACCACTTCTCCTTCACTTGCATGTGTGTGTAAGGGTATCAAGTGCTGACAATTGTGTCTCACCACATCTTTAGGTACATCCACCAGATATGACCTTGGACTCATGTGATTCTGCACTACAGTCCCAGATTCTTTTGTATCAGTGACCCATACATGCTCTCCTGGTACCAAATCACTAAGAGGTTTTGCATGATGTCTCCTATTGTGGTATTCAGTATTCATTTTCCTCTTCTCTCTCTCTTTATGAGCAAAATGGGTCCAGCTGAGAGGAAAGAGTTGGCACAGTGGTACAAAGACGTCACTCCATAAGCAGCTGAGCCGGACTGAACCCACTCTGGAGAGGGGTAGCTCTGTAGGCAAGCAGGGCCAGATAAGGGTGGCTAGCCTTTTACAAGAGACTTTTCACTGTCTGAACTGCATGTTCAGTTTCTCCGTTACTTTGTGGAAAATTTGGACTGCTGGTTACATGTTTGAACCCATATGTGGATGCAAAATGAGAGAAATCTTGGCCAGAAAACTGTGGTCCATTGTCTGACATCAATTCCTCTGGAATCCCATACCAGGCAAAGATTGACTTCAGATGGACAATGACATCAGTTGACTTAGTGTTCGATAGCAGTGCATTCTCGACATATCTGCAGAAATAGTCTATCACAACTAAGTATGTTTTCCTTCCCAGTACAAACATGTCAGTCCCTAACTTTTGCCATGGTCTTTCAGGGCACTCAGATGTCATGAGTGGCTCTTTAGGATTCTGACGCTCTTGAATACATGTCCTGCATTTGAGCACCATTTCACTGGCCTGCTGACTGAGTCCTGGCCACCACACAGATTGATGAGCACATTCTTTGCATTTCACCACCCCTTGGTGTCCTTCATGCAGCCTCTCCAACACCTCATTCCTCAGAGTGGATGGGATCACAAGCCTAGTATCTTTCAGCAGTAATCCATCTTGTATAGTGAGTGTAGCTCATTCTGGCCAGTATCCTCTCAGTGCAGGTTCCTGTTTTGTATGCACTGGCCATCCATCTGCACACAATTTCATGACTCGAGAGCAAATACTATCAGTTTGCAACTGCTCTTTTATGACTTCCATATATATGTGGCTAACAGGCAAGGTGTCTACTACACAGTCCACATATATGTTAGTGCTTTCCATCAGCTCTAGTTCTGTTTTGGACATGTGAGAGTCCATAGGCAAACGTGACAATGTATCTGCTGTCCAAAGTGACTTTCCGGGCACATGCACAATGTAGTAAGAGTAACGCATGAGCCTCATCCTGAATCACTAAATTCTCAAAGATAGAAGATCTAGTGCTTGGTCTCCAAACAAACTGACAAGTGGTTTGTGATCAGTCTTCAAGCAGAAATGCTTTCCTAGGAGGAAATCCCAAAATCTTTCACATGCCCAGAATAGAGCCAGGCCTTCTTTTTCCACCTGTGCATAGCGTTGTTCAGTTGGAGTGAGTGAACACAACACATAAGCCACAGGCTTTCATTTATCTCCCCACTCTTCAAGAAGAACAGCACCCAAGCCATATGACGATGCATCCGCTGATACTTTTGTCACTTTGTTCGGATCATACATGGCCAGCACCGGAGGGGAAGACAAAGCATCTTTCAGTGCCTTAAATGCCCTGACCTGTTCCACATCCCAAACCCAACAGTTTTTCTTAGAAAGGAGATCACAAAGTGGCTTGTCTTTTTCTGCCAACTGAGGGATGAACTTCCCCAGCTGGTTTACCATGCCAAGAAAACTCTTCAGTTCGTTCACACTAGAGGGCTCCTTAATGGCTCTGATAGCCTCTGTTTTCCTTGGGTCAGGTTGTATCCCTGCATCAGAGATGATGTGACCCAAAAAGACCACCTCACTCTTGGGGAGTTCATAATTATCCATATTCAGAGCGATTCCTGCCTTTTCCAGTTTTTTTAGCACTGCATGGAGTCGATTGTCATGTTCTTCTTGGTCCCGTCCCCACACCAGTAGATCATCAATGTGGCAAACTATACCTTGCAGCCCCTGTGTAACTTCTGCCATCATACATTGGAAATGTTCAGGCACTGAGCCAATGCCAAATGGAAGATGGTTAAAGTGGAACTGTGTAATGAATGTGGTATACTTTGCTGAATCCTCAGTGAGGGGTATCTGCCAAAACCCCATGTTGGCATCTAATTTATTGAACATTTTAGCACAGCCAGTGTTCCAAGACTCTGTTCTACTGATGGTAAAATGAATTTTCATGACACACATACTTGTTCAAGCCAATCAGGTCCACACACAAACACACCTTTTTGCTGTCCTTCTTGGGCACCACTACCATGCCTGCGCACCAGTCTGTAGGCTCTCCCACATGAGTATTACTTCCAAGTTTTCCATGCATTGAAGCTCATCTTTGACTTTCCCCATCAATGGTAGGGAATCCTCCTTGGGGTTTTCGAAGAGAAAGGCACAGCATCAGGTTTGATACAATAAGGTTGTCAAACCTCCCCTAGGCCACTGCATAACTTAGGATAGTTTGACTTCAGGTTTTCCATGTCAATAGTGGCCACACGAACCAACAGACCAAGAGCTACAATAGCTCACAGTCCCAGCAAAGACATACTCAGGTTTTTGACCACATACACGTTCTCTGTAATTTGTTTTGCTCCTTTCTTTAGCTGCAGTTTGGCAAACCCCATCACTTCCAATGGAATCCTCCCTGGACCCAGTAGAGGTCTCTCTGCTTTTTGCAGCACCGGCACCTGTGTGTTGTGAAAAATGTTGACAAAATTCTTCTGTGAAACAACAGTGACATCTGCTTCGGTATCCAACTTGAACATGATGTCTTTATCCATCATTCTGATTTCCACAGTCCATGGATCAGCATGTGCTGTCACAGAGCTGAGAAAGAAGCTTCTCTCCTCTTCCTCAATGCCATGCACAGCCTTGCTTGCAAAATATACATGTTGATAGTGACCCTTTTTCCCACATGTATGACATTTAACATCCTTAGCAGGACATTCCTGTCTAGGGTGAAGCATGCCACTGCATTTGTGAGACTGGGGGTCTTTTGTGTTTTTGTTCTGCCTGCTTAGAGGCTTTGCTCCATCATTCTTTGATCTGCTGAATTTTTGCTTTTCTTTCTGATGTCTGCCTTTAAACAGTCTGTCCAAAGAGTTCACATCCTTTAGGTTTACAGCACTAGCATCACTTCTCAATGTGGTTTGCTGTTTTTTAATCTCCTCTGATTGTCTTGCCATATGAATAGCTTTATCCAGGTCTAGGTCTTTTTCCATTTGCATGCGTTCTGATAGCCATGTATCGACCAAGCCTACTACAATCCTGTCTCTGATGAGCTCGTTATGTCGTGCTCCATAGTTACAGTGTTCTGCTAATGCATACAGCGCTGTAACAAATGCATCAACTGTCTCATTTGCTTCTTGTTTGCACATATTAAATCTTGCACGCTCATATACAATGTTCTTTTTTACTACAAAGAATGACTGAAAGCCATCTCTTACTTTAATATACTGATGCTGATCAGCTTCACTGAGTTTCAGGTCATGCAGAACATCATCTGCTTCATCTCCCATATAGTAAATCAAAGTGTTCACCTGATTTTCTTTGAAACTTATTGCAAGATTGCTTGCTTGCCTAAATCTCTCAAATCGCCATTTCCATTTTGTCCTCTCATTTGGTTTGGAAAAATCAAAGGGCTCCGGTGGTTGGATGTTAAAAGTAGCGCTGGGTGTGCTAACCATTCTGCTAACTCCTTCCTCATTCTGCTCATCCCCACTGCTGCTCATTTTCCTCTTTTGGGTAAACCTCGTTGTTCAGTTACCATGTTATAGAATTTCTGACACCATGTTGTATTTTGTAATAGTATTCCTAACACGTGAGTTCTCTGCACACAAACTGCTTTATTTTTCTTAATTCCTCCCTTCCAGTTCCTTCATACTGTGTCACCTCAAAATATGTCCCTCACTACTCTCTGTCTTACAATGGTTCCTCTTCACAGTTAAACATCAACAGGTTCCATTTACCCTACACCACAGTATCCATTTTAAGTCTTGAGATATGATAGAGTCTAGAAACTTGAAGGTCTCTACTGTTGATACTGTGTTGTCTAGTATTGTTAGAGTTGGTAATATATGAGGGTTTCTCCTAAAATCTACCACCATTTCTTTGTGAACCAGGTTTGTCCTATATGGGATTGGTCAGTAGAAATGGGAATAATATCAGATAGCTGGCAAAGCTGCCACTCCAGTCAAAGCAGATTTAGTCACAACAGTGGAAGCCTGAAGCTTGCATTTTGTTGAAGGTAAACTACAATATTCCGATCCTCTTACTACAATAAAAGAACGAAAAATAATTTTAAAGAAGGATGTTGAAAACCCATCTCCATCTCAGAATTTAATGGATCTAAATCTCAACCAGAAACCTCATTTCAATCTAAACCCATGTTGGCGAACCTATGGCATGTGTGCCACAAGTGGCACGCAGAGTCATTTGTGCTGGTACACAAACCACAGACAAACTTACCTCACTGGGCATGTGCAAACCTCACAGCTTTTTTTTTTTTTTTTTGGTTGGCCTCCCAGAGGCTTGAAAAAAGTCTCTGCGAGGCTTTTCAGGATGAATTAGAGGCCCGTTTTGTCACTTCCTGTAATACCGGAAGTGACGAAACAGGCTGATATTTCAACCTGAAATACCTTGCAGAGGCTTTTTCCAAGGTTCTGGAAGACTGAAAAAGGCCTCAAACCAGCCGAAAAATCAGCTGTGAGGCACAGTGTGGGTAAGGGGTGGGATGGGGATTGTGTGCAAATGCCATGCATTGCATTCTGGGTGCTGGTACAGGACCCCAAAAAGGTTAGTCACCACTGATCTGAACATTTAAATGAAGTTGTAGAAACATCTATAAACAGTGTTGTTATATTGTGGGTGAAAGGAAAACTCGGATCCAAGGTAATGAAGCAACTTCTTTATTCGAGTAACAGCAACAACCAGCAAAAGCCCCACCTGACAGTTCTCCATTTATAGGAGCTGTCAGATGGGCCAACCAATCAGCTCTTAGCATTTTCCCACCTAATCAGCGGACCAGAGGGAAAACTTTCTCTTTAACAGAACACAACACCTCTTACTTTGAACAATTGAAAAAATGAATTAATCTACGTAATCATGCAAATAGGTGGGGTGTTTATGCACCTGCTCTGACTTATGCAGATCATTCGGGTTTGAGGTGGCAGTCAGATCGGTGGAGTCTGATGCTGCTCCTTGTCCAGCCACTAGAATTTTGCTGGAACTCCCCATGGGGTGTGGTTACTTCTACAAGATCAGAATTGCAGATGACTCCCCGCTGGTCTCCTGATTCCCCAGGTACATGTGGTTGCAGAATCTCCGGGTTTGAGCTATCTGCAATGGGGAATTCAAGGTTTTTATTATTTTCTAGTGGAACACAGTTTTTTGTTTTTTGTTTATTTTGATCATGAGGGAGGTTAGTTATCCTCCCTCTTAACTGATTTATATGCCTCCTCCATATCCTGCCATCATCTAATTCTACCCTGTACAATTGGGGGCTTGTGGCGGCTATAATTTGTCCCAGAATCCATAAAGGCCCTCCCGTATAGTTTTGTGCATACACCCCATCCCCTATTTTAAATGACTTGATCTTGCTGGTAGAGTCAGGAGGTGTCTCATTAGTGTAGTGAGGATGGGATGCAATCTGGGATGCAATCTGTCCAAGCTGGTTCAAAGTTTCCATCCCACTAATAACTCAGAAGGGCTCCTATGTGTGGTGGCATTTGGTGTCACATGTTAAATAAATAGGAATGTGTCTATTTGCTTCTGCCAATCTCCCAGACCTTTTTTTGCTGAATCCTCTTTGGTAGTTTTCACCATTCTCTCTACTTGACCATTCACTGAGGGGTGAGGGTGCTATTAGTGCATGGCAAATGTTCAATTCTGTTAGGAACAATTCAAACTGGGTGGCTGTAAATTGGGGCCCATTTTTGTAGACTAAGGTGTCCAGTAGACCATGTGTTGTGAATAGTTTTCTTAGGGTCTTAATAACTATCTCAGCAGTTGTGGATTGCATTAATATGATTTTCAACCATTTGGTGTATGCATCCACAACCACCAAAAAGGTATGTCCATGGAATGATCCCCCAAATCTATGTGTATTTGAGCCCAAGGGGATTTTGAGGATTCCCATTCCTGAGGATGGGCTGCTGGTGGAGCTGGCCTGGATTCTTGACAATTCTTACAGATTCCTATCCATTCCATGATATCCTTATCTATTTTAGGCCACCATACATAGCTCCTTGCTAGCGCCTTCATTTTTACAATACCTGGGTGACCAGTATGTAATAATTCTAGGACTTGTTCCTGTAGTTTAGGTGGAACAAAAACATGCTCCACCCATAACAAACATCCCTTGATTTGCGATATTTCATGTTGATGGTTGTAAAACAGTTTCAATTCTTCAGATAATGGCCCCTGAGGCCATCCCCTTCCCACCCAACTCAGTATTTGTCCCAAAGATTTGTCCCTGGCTGTGTCAGGCAATTTCTGTTGCAGTGAGTGGGCCGGGTAGTTCCCCAATGAGGAGTACGGTTGCTGCCGGGGCTGGGTCTTGAACAGTCTCTGGTAATGGGCAATGATTGAGAGCATCTGCATTTCCCAGGGATTTCCCTGGGTGATGGATCAGTGTATAATTATAAGCAGCTAGGAAGATTGTCCATTGCATCAGGTGGGGAGATAAAATAGTTGGCGTGGGACGGTCCCCCGTGAGCACTCCTAACAGTAGTTTGTGATCTGTGATCAGGTTGAAATGCTGGTCATATAAATATTTGTGCCACTGCAGCCAGTGCCTCCTTATCTAATTGGCTGTAGTTTCTTTCAGCCCCAGATTTTGAATAGAAGTTCCTGAATAGAAGGCTATAGGAGCCTCAGTCCCATTAGGCATTTGGTGGCTTAGGACAGCCCTAACCCTGAAAGGTAAGGTGTCACAGGTGAGGGTGACCAGAAGCGATTCAGAGTATTAGACTAGTACTCTGTCAGAAGACAGGAGTTGTTTGACAGCCGCGAAAGCAGTGGCTTCTCTTTTTCCCCACATCCATTTAACCTGTTTCCCTTGGAGTTTATGCAAAGGCTCTGCTATGGTGGCTTTCTAGGGAGGAATATACTATAAAAATTGAAGAGACTCAAGAAAGCTTGTAGCTCTCTTTGGTTCTTGGGAATGGGTGCATTTTGTATAACCTTAATATTTTCCTTGGTCGGGTGTATTCCAGAGCTGTCTATCAGTTATCCAAGAAATTTGACTCTGGGGACTACAAATTTACATTTCTCCCATTTCACTTTTAACCCAGCTTCTTTGAATCTAGTTAACACTTCTCGTATTCTGGCTAGCAATTCATCCCTATTTTCAGCTGTGATTAACACATCATCGAAATAGGGGATGACTTCCTGAATCCCCAGTAGGACAGGGCTTTCTTTCTATTGTCCGAGAGTACTTGCAGCTCATTGGCTTCCAGGAAACACTCAAATTGGATTAGATAAGAGTCCCAATGTTCGATGGCTGGGTTGAACAGTGTAGGTGGAGCATGCATGGGGAACTTGCCAAATGTGGAGGCTATTTTCTTCTCCGATAACCGTTTTGGTTGCTCCGATATTCCTCTGTATTTTGATCAGCTCTTTTTGTGTCTTCTTCCTAGAATCCCACATTCATCACTAGTGTTATATCGTGGGTGAAAGGAAGACTAGGATCCAAGGTAACAAAGCAACTTCTTTATTCGAGTAACAGCAACAACCGGCAAAAGCCCTGTCTGACAGTTCTCCTTTTATAGGAGCTGTCAGATGGGCCAACCAATCAGCTCTTAGTATTTTCCCACCTAATTGGCGGACTCGAGAGAAAACTTTCTCTTTAACAGAATACAAGTGTGCTATAACTTAGAAACAAACCTTCCTTTACAAGCAGGAAACATGCTGTTTGATAGTCCAGTTGAGAATTAGAAAAAGAAAATTAGTCTTAAATACATGCATTCAAATGCAGAAGAAATTGAAATTCTTATCAACAATGCCTTGTTTGCAATGAAATTGAACAGTTTGATGCTTTCTGTTCAGAATATTAAAAAGCACATGGAAAATATCTACACATACTAGACAGTTGGAGAATTATAATTCTTAATTTCTTGAAATTATCAGCATCATTGTACAACATATCATGAATGAAAGTGTTGTCAATATTTTATATTTAGCTGTTAATGAAAATACAGATGTATCAACAATGATTTAATACTCTATTTTAAATTTAGACCATGACTTTTATAGAATATAACATTTCATTTGGTAAATATTCCAGTTCACAACTATGATGAAGTTGCAATAATATTTGCAGTCAAAGAGATTATTAAAATGCATGCTTAACTTAATGAAAATGGGGATATTCATGAAGTTGGGCAGACTCCATCGTATAGCAATGCAGCTGAAGTCTGAGGTTTCATATTTAGTCCAGCAGTACTATGATGCACACCACCAAAATGTGTAGATTTCTGAAGCACAGAAAGAACACTGATAACGTTGCCTAGTTGGGTGCTGAAATGTCCAAAGATTCCTTAGCACAGAAAGAAGTCAAGCTGATAAGAGGTCCTGGAATTTTAATAAAATTATTTACATAGTGTTTTGGTGATACGCCACAAAAATACAAATTTCATGGGTGAATGAATGCTTCTAAAGGTGACTCATGAGCTCTCAGACCTCTCAATGAAGTGTGTTATGTGATCATTTTGCATTTCAAGATTCATAACCAGAATCCTGTTTTAAAATGTTTTCTGCAAGATAAAGTAATGAACCAATTTTTAAATACTGTCACAAAAATATTAAAAGTCTTGAATACTGAATAATATCACACGTTTTGATCATGCTTTGTCAAAGGTAGTTTAATTATGCAGTTCAAATGTATAGTGTGACAACATCATGAAGCATTTCACCTTCTGCAAGATAAACTGAACAAGAAGGAAACACCATGGTGATTCCATTTCATAGAGAGATAAAGTTAAAAGTCTTCTAGATATTATTCACAATAGAATATTCAAGTGGATTGTTTATAATTACTTTCATAAATATCCTGTGTGTGAGTTTGGCAAAAAATGGGATCCTGGAGTGACCTTCTTTTGACAATACAACAGTAGCACAATGTGATTTCAGATTTGGATTTCAGCAAGTCAATTTCCTATTCAAAATACAAGGTTTTCTTGCTGAAGATATAGTTAAAGTTTATCAATACAATGACTTACAGTAAGGCAAAATAAAAGGCCTATTACTCTCAAGTGAGCCAAATAAAGATATTTGCACATCAGAACAAATAGTTCTGAGAATTGGTAAACTTGGTGAATATTGGAGAAATTTCCTAGTGTCCAATGCAGACCATGAGCAAGCCTTCATCTTAGTGAACAATTCAAATTGTTTCCAACTGAACCATTTGGAGATATTGATGCATGTTAAGAGTTACAGTGTCTGCTTGGTGGAAGGTTAATATATCTGGACACAATTTGTTCTGCAAGAATGCAGAACAAATTGTGCCAAGAATTATTCTAAGGCTACTCTACACTAATGAAGCTACGCTATGCATTTCTTTTCATAGCCTTTGATCCATTAATGGAAGCCCCACTAAAACAGTGTTTATAACTCACCAGCAGACCTAAAACATATGTATTATTTTTATTGTGGTTTTATGTGCATTTATTATTAGCATGTTTATTTTTATCAGTAATTTTAAACATGTTTAAAAATCTACAGGTTATCTCCATTGCAATCACTTTGGTCAAGCTGTTTCACAAGACACACATCTTAATTCTGAATATTTATCCAAGCAGTTGTCAACTGTTGAAATGAGTTCTCAGAGTTTTGAATTGATTGGGAGCATTACTCAGAACCATGGCAGCAGTCACATGCAAGTTCCATGAGTAAAACAAGGAAGGTGGCATCCAACTTTATAGTTAAGCAGCAGCACAGCCAGTGCCAATTCATTTTGAAGCAAACAGTTCAAGAATCCAGAGCTAAGGCCCACAGAGGCCAATTCAAGGCCATGGATATAAAAGCCATGGATCTAAGATGGATAATAAGAGTGAGGTAGAAAATGGGAAGTCAACAGCATGTAATTCTGGGAGAAATGAGGCAAAGTAACAAGATTGGTCCAGGTAAGTCAAGAGAATACCAGTAAATTCCACAGCTACACTCAGTCAGCATGCCTTGAGTCCAAGAGCAAAGCACAATCTGCAAAACAGTAGTAGAGATCCAGTGTTTCATTGTTGCTACCAACAGTGGAACCTACTCCTAAATAGTCTCAGCTGTGAACAAAGCTCAGTTAGGAGCAATGTCACCCTGAAGGCCTCTTCAGAACTCACATTGATAGTTTTTGCTCTGTCCTTCAAAACTGCTGGCATGTTCTAGGACTAGGCACCCTGCCAGGATTTGGCACCTCATTATTTGAGTCTAATCTCACTTGATCCTACTTATTGTTTCCCTGACCTACTCTAGCTGATTGAATCCCTGGCTGCTCCTGATGTTGACTGTACATCTGATTAGGGCTTTGTGCCTCTGACTCAGAGGAGTCAGGATAGATAATGGCAGTCTATATTGTGATCAGCTGGGAAGGAAGGAAGGAAAGAAAGAAAGAAGGAAGGAAGGAAAGAAAGAAAGAAGGAAGGAAGGAAGGAAGGAAGGAAGGAAGGAAGGAAGGAAGGAAGGAAGGAAGGAAGGA
>BLBF01000020.1:54657292-54690799 GCA_015471245.1 Laticauda colubrina | reverse complement strand
GGAAGGAAGGAAGGAAGGAAGGAAGGAAGGAAGGAAGGAAGGAAGGATCTAGAATAATTCATTAATGGTGTCATAATTTGGATGCAATGTGTACCTTGAATAAACTTTAGTATTAATAGAACCTTAACTAGGTGTTGTTGAGTATACATGGATTCAAAACTCACATCTATTCCTATCTTGTTCCTATAGAATATAACTATAAAGTCAATTCTGTCCCCATGCAAATTCTAGAAGTAATATTGTTGGAAGGTCATTTTCTTCTCACAAGATCCAATGACTCAAACAAAGAGTAACAAATTAAGCAAAGTTAGTCATGGATGGAGGACAAAAATGCAGCTGAATTTATAGTCTGGTATAAGATGTTTTGTTGTTTTCATTTATAATCTAACAACAATTTCCAGCAAAGGAAATGTAATTCATAAAACAAACTGTTACCATAATTGGACTACTTTTCTGGGAGAATTCAGGAATGAGATTTACTTGAAATGCAGAATGTTACATATATTGATGGTTATAATTTTTATGCTTCAAAAGAACTCAAATCATTCCATTCCTAGGCTTCAGTACACAGAAAAAGGAAGGAATAGTCTCTAAGTTTGAAAGTTCACATCAGTGTTTCTTCATCTTAGTGCTTTTAGGATGTGTTGACTTCATCTCCCAGAATTCCCCAGCTACCATGAATTCCCCAGTGCACTCATCTTAAAGTTGTTAAGGTTGAGAAACACTACTTTAGATTTACATTGTTCCATTTGGGTTTAGCTTGTGGAAAGCTTAAGAAACTTCAGCTAAGTTCATCAGACTTGTATGCAATATTGTCATGTTTGCAGTATATACCAACTGTTAAGTAGAAGAGGCTGAAGAGCAGAATCAACTATCACAGTCAATTCCAAAGTAAATATTTAATCTTTATTTTTTTGCACATTTTCTACTTGGATTATCAATCAAACTTTGGCTGGGTGATCATATTTATTCTTTTTTTTATTATTTTTGCCTGTTATTGTCCCACCATTTATAAATTTGGCAAGAATGTTTGCATGAATGTGAATTTATTTGTGTGCACTTTTCACCTAATTACACATGTTTATATTTTTTCCTAGGGTATACAAACAAGTTTAGAGTATGCAAGCAATTTTATTTATGAAAATCCATCTTTGGCCTGGATGTTACCCAAATCCTCATTTGCAACTTCCTGCCAAGTCTATTTGGCATGTCAGTATGATTATTCTGATAATTCTCTGCATCAGCCAGCACATTGCTAGCCACATTCAAAGTCCAATTTGTTATGAGAGTTTACCCTAACCTTTTATTTAGAGTTACATTCTATGTCATACTAGCCATTAATCTGCTCTTAGGACAGGTCCTTATTTTTGTACTGAAATATAATATTTCTATAATTGACAACTCAGTGAGGCATATAGATAGCCTTTGCTTTATAAAGTTCATATGACATACTGTAGAATATCTCTGAGCAATTAGGAATGCTGATAAAGAAGGGTTCATAGCAATGGCATCTGCATTATGTCAAAATAATACATATGGTCTACAACAACAAACATTTTTCAAACCAAAGAATTTCTGGGTAATAATCTTATCATTATCTTATGCAGAACTAAACTCCTGCCACCAATGTATATTTTTACAATCCAAAGACTGTGGATTGCTTCTTCCATGAGCTAAGAGAGATATCAGCTACAAGCTTCCTTCTGCACTGACCTTTCATTCTACAGAAAAGACAAAGCTGGGACTACTCTTTTGTTTTTCCATCTCCACCAAAGTTTTTACTTGTCAAGATCTTCAACAGAAACAATCTGCTAGATTCTCTTGATGAACATTAGGGCAGTATTGCTTATGAATTAATACTGGCATCCATCTGCTTTCTGAACATATGGGGAAGGGATGAAATATTCAAAACAATTACTTTTCCACTACTAACAATCTAGGCAGTCCTCCTACCTTATTCCAGCTTCCAAAGAAACTTGTGGGAATAGGGAAAAAAATGAATTTGTTGCTGGAATTAGTTCTGGAAAAAAAGAGTGATGTCTTAAATATGAGAGTGCATGGATCTTTGTAGAGGTTTGGTCACTTCAGAGCTATGTCTTGGAACAGCTATTTCTCTAAAACATCAACAGCTTTTTTATTCTGTTTCTCTAAAATATTAAAACTTTATTCCTGAAGTAATAATAACCAGCTCCAAAACTCACTGAAATGGTGAAAAATGATGATTTTCATATTGGATCAGTCATCACTCAGGTCAATAAATTGGAATATCAATCAATCATAAAATGTTTTTTATCATGAGAAGCAAACAAAAAAAAAATCCAAAAACATATATTCCAAAAACAAACATTTGAAATTTGGAAAATTAACATTATGTCTTCCTTAAAAACAAATTCTTCTCAGATATAGACCCTAAAGCTATTGAGCAGATAGTAACAAACATTTGTGGAATATGCATGAACCCTAAATTGTGGCAAATTTATTATCTGATGGAATAATAAAAAAAATTCACCTGAAGAAAACTGACCAGAGAACAATAATCACAAAAAATGAACAATTAGGATTCACATAACTGATCAGCCAAAGGAATTTGACAAGAAAAAAAGAAGCTAAAATATTATTGTTTATATAAAAATTCAAATGAAACTGCTTTAAGAATTACCACATTTAAAATAATAGTTTTGGCTTCTACTTTGCATGATATCAGTATAATGGTTGAACAAGTTCACCAGAACATGTCATAAAAATATCACTGTTTCTTTTGAAACAACAGCATTGAAATAAAAATAAAAAAGTCAAAAATATTTAGAAATGGAATTATGTGCATATTTACTGTACATTTACAAGTAAACATTGACAGAAACCAGACCCACATGATTTGCTATTTGTGGATGATCTTAAAAAGTTTACAAAACTGAAAGCAGAACTTGAACTTCTATTTGATCACATTCAGTGAGAATATAGGAATGCAATTACGTCTAGACAAATATGCAACTTTGGTGATTAAAGCAGACAAAATTGTGAAGATATGGATTACACATGAATGGCAATTGGCACCAGAGAATTAACAAAAAAGAATACTGACTCTAATTATATAAACAAATCTATTTTTAAAAAAAAAACAAAATTAAATGCATGAAACAAAATTAATGCCATAAACACAATTAATGCCATAAACACTTGGCTCAATCAACATACTGCAGGTATAATTGATTGGACAGAAGCCGAAATAGATTTATTGCACACAGAAAACAAGACAATTCATGAGCATGAATCATGCTGTCTAGCTGAGAAGTGTTGTTGACTGGAAGAAGGAGATTGTAAAGCAAACAATGAAGAAGAGAAACCCAGTGTCAGGCGGTGCTCCATTCAAAATCCAAGAAAGAAATACTTAGACTCTAATTTAGAGAAAAATTATATTTTACTGAAAGTGAAGTGGTAGCAACCAGAGAATTCTGAATCTGAGAAATTAGGCGCATAAATCACATATACAAAGTGATGGAAGTGTTCCCATCCCCAATAGTTCAGATGAAACTTCCAATTAGAAATTGTGAATATGATCATGTGGGCATCTTCAGGTGATGATGAGGCCTCTGTTCATTGACCTTGGCATACTTTGATAACGGGTTGCAGTTGCACAGAGAAAAGAAAGCTAAGCGAGAAATAGAAACCTAACTCTGATGTATGCTTCCCCCACCTTCATTTACACAACAGAAAAATGTAACACCTCCAGCTCATTTCCCAGACTCATCCCACCCTCCCCTCCTCCCGTTTCTTATGACAGCTGAAAGATGCAAAGCGATAGTAGAAGATCTTGAAGGCTGACACCCAGCTTAAATATCAGCCACAAAAAGAAACCATTACTGGCTTGTAAAGAAGGACTACAAAATCAGAAGTTTATTTAAAAAAAACACGAGGACATAAGCAATACTTTGTTGGTTCAGACCACAGCCCATCTAGTACAGCAGCCTGTTGTCACAGCAACCAACAATTCTATACGGAAAACCACTAGTCTCCTAGCCTCCTCAATCATTTGTTGATGTTCAGTTGCTAAGTATTGTCTGACTTCTCACAACCTCGTGGACTATAGAATGGCAGATCGTCCATTCTCCACTGTCTCCCCAAATCTGCCAAAACTCATTCCTTCTGTATCAATGACACTATCTGTCTCACCCTGTGCTGTCCCCTTCTTTCACCTTCAGTCTTTCCCAAACAGCTCAATCATGTCTCCTCTCACTCAGTTTCTGGACAGAAAACAAAAAACCAAGCAACCTTTTCTTAAGGGGAAGTTGTTCCAACCCTTTGATAATCTTAGTTGCCCTCCTCTGAGCCTTCTCGTTCCACTGCAACTCCACTTTCTCATATGCAGCAACCAGAACAGCACTTAAAGGCTAGGTCACATCGGCCGACGGATGCAAAACGTATGGAAAAAGGACACAGTGGACGAGCAAATTTTCCATCCGTTGTTATCCGTACTCAAAAGTGCCCCAAATTTGCATAAACAGAGCAGACAACAACGGAAAGGAATGGATGGGGGAGGACGTAGCAAGGATGTTAAGCGGATGCTCAATGGAAGCCTAGCGGATGGAAGCGGATGACACATCCGCAGGGCTTCCGTGGGAGAACAGCGAAGCGGACGCACAGCGGAGGAGCGGATGCATAGTAGATGCCTAGCAGATATAGCAGATGCATCACGGACGCCTAGCGGATGCAAAGCGTCCACTGCGCATGCGGAGAGGATGCATTGCATCAGCCCCACAGATATAAAGGGAAGCAGCTCGCAAGCAGGTCACCATTCAGAGGAAAGACCTGCTGCCAGACACATCTTCAGCCAACAACCATGGGTAAGGAGAGGAAGCCTGTGCCTACTCCTGCCAGCCCTGGCAAGAAGGACAGGACCACCATCCCACTCCCTGGCACTGACTCTGCTTCTGCTGGGGCTTCTGCTGCTGGTGCTGACTCTGCTGGTGCTGGTGCTTCTGCTGGTGCTGCTCCTGGTGCTGGTGATTCTGCTGGTGCTGACTCTGCTGGTGCTGCTCCTGGTGCTGGTGCTTCTGCTGCTGCTGACTCTGCTGGTGCTGCTCCTGGTGTTGCTGGTGCTACTGCTGCTGCTGCTGGTGGTGGTGGTGTGGTGGACCAGCCCCTAGAATCTCAAAGCCCTGCTAATGAGGGCCCAGAAGGCCCTGCCAAAGGGAGGAAGAGGCATTCGCGAGAAAAGGGTGAGAGGAGACAGTACTCCATTGCAGAGGAACATGAGGTGGAGGTGCTCAAATGGCTGAGGGAGAACGAGTACCTCTGGAGGAAGGGACACAGGCTCTATCAAGACACCAAGCAGAAACAGGCGGCTTGGAGAGAGAAGGCGGAGAGCCTGGGCTACATTTCGGATGTCCCCCTGGGGTGGTGGAAGCACATGAACACCTGGTACGGGAAGCTGCACCTCAAGAAGTCTGGTCAGGCCGTGGTCAAGCTCACCAACTGGGAGACCTATGTCATGGCAAAGTGCAGCTTCTTGGAGGGTGAGATCCGCCACCGAGGAGCAGCCCCTCTGTCAACCCTCTCTCTCAGGCAGCCCACAGACAGCCAGTCCTCTTCTGGTCAAGAGTCAACTCCTGTGTCCAGGCAGGTATCTGTGGAGCGCCCCACAATGGAGACCCCCCCCGACAGCTGCACTCCCTGTGGTGGAGAACATGGAGGACCCCCTGATGCAGTTGGAGCAAGAAGAAGCCGCTGCCACCAGAGACCAGCCCACACCCACCCCCAGCTCCACCTCCTCAGAAAGCAGGCAGAGAGCCAGACTGGAGGGGCAGAGCCACACTGTCCTCTTGGAGATGGGGACACAATCAAGAGCAGTGTAGATCTCCTCTCTCAGCTGGTATAGTCCGACATACCATCCTCTAACAGAAAGCCCTTCCTCACCTATGTGAACCAGACCCTCATGGAAATGCCCAAATCCCAGTACCAGGTGATCAAGGAGAGGATCACAGATCTTCTGCACCACCCTCCAGGCCCAGCTGAACCTGCTCTGACTCAGTCCAGGTCTGTTCCTCCACCCCAGGTGATGTCACAGCCCTTCCAAGGCTTTTAACAGCCCCTCACCTACCAAGGCTACAGCTACCAGGAGTTCCAGCAGCACAGCCAGCCCTTCCCAGTCCAGGCACAGGTACATCGCACACCACAGGTGCCACCGATGCCACTGACGCCACAGATGCCACCGATGCCACAGATGCCACTGACGCCTCACCTCGCTCACCTGCAGACCAGACAGCCCCACTACACTCCTCCTTCCTCCACCCCACAGCCAAGCCAAGCCTCAGAACATCTGTCATCAGTCTTGGGACTGACACCCTATGTCATGGAGGAAGGGCCTCTCAACATCACAGGACTGAGCCAGCTCTCTGAGACCTTCCTCCACACACCATCCCCTATTGTCCTCTCAGGGCCAGGCACCCCAATGGTGCCTCAGACCAGCACTCCAGCCACTGCCACCTCCACACCACCTGGACCCTTCACCCTTGAGACCATGGGCATGCCTCAGAGTGAATGAGAAGAGTGCCAAAGACTGTTGACTTTATCTTTGCTTGGGACATTTTACTTGGGTCATTTTGCTTTTACAGTTTGTTATTAATAAAGTTTATCTTTGCTTCACACACTTGGTTCAGTTATTTTGGTAAATAAAGTCTTGGTGGAAACTTTTAGAAATGGTTTAAGCCTTTGCATGCTTGTGGGATGGGTAAGGATTGCAGTGGGATGGGCAGGGATACCTGTGGAATGGGTAATAGCTGTGGAATGGGTAAGGATAGCAGTGGGATAGATAAGCCTCCAGTGCAAGCATAGTGGGACTGTATGGTCCACCCTCCCAGCTGCCACACATATGGCCTTTAATTATCAATAACAATTTAATCATTCATCAACACATTTCAACATAAACACAACTCTTTCTTAAATGCCCTGTTCATTGTAGGGCCACTCAACATACATGGCACAATCTCATCAGTGTGATGAGACAGGCTGAAGGAAGCATCCATTAAGCATCTACCATCCTATCTTGCGACTCCACTGCTCCAGCTAGGGAGTTGCACCAGTGTTTCAGGAGGTTGCACTGCTTCTTACCTTCACGTGAAGCTCTGTTGGGGCCTGGCACATCCACAGTGTCTATCAGGTTTACTCCTTGCCTCCATTCACCAGGCTTCATGTCCCCATTGCCTTGTTGGCGGTCCACGAGCCTGTTCTGCAACACTGGGTAGCGGGTGCGCATGAGATTGTGCAGGATGCAGCAAGCTTCCACAATCCTCCTCACGGTCTCTGGGCGATGCTGCATGGTGGTGAGAAGTACCTGGAACCTGTTGGCCAGGATGCCAAAGGCATTCTCCACCACCCGCCTTGCCCTGGACAGCCTGTAGTTGAAGATCCTCTCTTCACGGGTGAGGAGTCTGGAAGTGTAGGGCTTCATGAGCTAGGTTCTGAGGGAGAAGTCGTCATCCCCCACAATGAAGTAGGGCACATCTTGTGTGTCATTGGGCAGGGGGTCTGGATCTGGGAAGCCCATGATGAGGTTGCGTTCCAGCCCCTCCTTGAGGTGACTGGCGTTGTATACCTGGGCATCTGAAGCTGAGCCGTTGCCTGAAGCATCGATGTACATGAACTTGTAGTCAGCATCGACCATGGAAAAGAGGATGATGCTGAAGAAGCCCTTGTAGTTGAAATAATTGGACCCTGAGTTGGCTGGAGCTTTGCAGGCCACGTGCTTCCCATCTATGGCTCCAACAGTGTGGGGGAAGTTCCACTTCTGATACCACTGCTCTGCAACTTTCTTCCAGCCTTCTTCAGTGGAGGGGCACTGGAGGAGCTCCTCCAGGTATTCTTCGATTATAGCCTGCACCACTTCTCTGACCACAATGCTGATGGTGTTGTGTGGCACCCTCCAGGCGTACTGCATGCTCCTGTACGTGGTCCTGGAGGCCAGGTGGCACAGAGTCAGTGCCACCTTCATCCCAGGGTCCAGGCTGGGCTGGAAGTTGGTGTTTGCCTTGGTCAACCTGGGTCTCAGCCGCTCCACAACTTCGTCAAACATGGCTGGTAGCATCCTCATGAAGTGCTGGAATGCACGAGGGTCTTCGTTCCTCAGCTCCACCATCAGCTTGTCATACAGTACGTACTTGGCTCTTCTCGCAATCCATCTTCGGACCCACATACTTCTTGGACGCCTCCTTTTCCTTGCGTAGAACAGGTGAAAGAGCCTGTAGAGGGCTTCGCACTGTTGTGGAATGATGGCGGCTACCAAAAGGAATGTGCAACGATCCATGGTGGAGATGACTGGATGCTGTGGAAGAGCAAGGCTGAAGAGGTCTGCATACCAGGGCTGCTGGACTGAAAGTGAGATCCAGGTGATTTCCTCCCCCTTTTTATAGGAAATATAGGTTTTCCACTAGGTGTCCTTCTGCATCCTCTAGACATCCTCCAGATATCCTAAATATCTGAGATACGTCCCCTATACTAACGTTATTTCCGTTTTAATGCTTTATACGTGAGCTGCATCCGCTTTCATCCTTTCTATGTCCATGCTACTAACGCTGTGCGGATGTTCTGCGTCCGTTTCACTTCCTCCCTCTTTCCGTTTTCCGCTGGAGCGGATGCGAGTTGTGCGGATGTACAGTGGATGCCGAGTGGATACAGCGGACGTGTAACGGATGATGACAGACGTAGAACGTTTGTTCCCCGTATGTGTCGCGGATGTAGAACAGACACTGCGGAAAGTTCATCCGCTCAAAAAGTTTTGTGCAGCTCAAAACTTTTTGAGCGGATGAAATCTCAGTAGACGGATGCTGGACGGATAGAACGTATGAATCACGCACACAGTGAGTACAGAACGGATGCATCGTGTTAACCAACAGATGGCAAGCGTTTTTCTCCGTTTTACATCCTCTTTGCATCCGTTGCTGTAGTGTGACATGGGCTTAATATTCCAATGTCTTTGCGCTCTGATTTATACATCATATAATTTCATCATAAAATTGGCATCTCTATTTTTAATACAGTTTTTAACCCAAACATGCTGTTGGCCTTTTTAAAGTAAATGCATACTGTTTCAACACCTACATTTAGCTTTTCACCATTATTCCAAGACTTCTTTCTTGATTGATCATTGTTACCTCTGATCCCATTAGTTTGCAAGAGTAGTTATGATTTTTGGCACCAATGCACATCACAGTTATTCATGCTGCCTTTTGATATCCACTTCCCCAATGTGCAAAGATCCTTTTGGAGCTTTTTATAGTCCCTTATTCTTTTGTTACCTTTCTAAACAATTTAGAATCGTCAGCAAACTTGGCTATTTCACTAATCACACTCTATTCTAGATCATTTGTTAAAATATGTCCAGATCATATGTTAAAAAGCATTGATCCTGAAACATAACTGCAGGGATATCACTAGTTAAATCTCTTCATTGGTTGTTAAGCATGCTGAGAAGTCTTTGATGAGTGACTGTCAAAAGTAGATGATGTCTACTGGCTCAGTCTTATCCAATTGTTTATTAACACCCTCAAAAAAGCTCTGCGAAATTAGTTAGACAGAATCTTTCCATAGTGAAGCTGTTGCATGTTTGAGCAAGATTGTACCTCCAAACGTTCAGCAATTTTATCTTTACTAGTTTTCCACAATCTTTCTCAGAACAGATGTCAAGCTACCTGGCCTATATTTTCTGGATCCCCTCATGAGCACTTCTTAAAAATTGGAGTTACATTGGCCATCTTCCAGTCCTCAACTACAAAGACCAAATGTAGAGCCAGGTTGCATATACATGATATCAAATTTAAACTCCTTAATAATCCTTGGGTGGATGCCATCAGTGCCTAGTGATTTGTTAATGTTCAATTTATTTGTAAAGCCTGGTACTTCTCTTTGTCATTGCTCTTATGGCTCAGTTTATCTGATTCCCTTCCTGAGAAGAAGTGCACAGACACAAGAGCTCTGCCCAGTTACCTGTGAAACAAATAATTCTCTGCAATCTCCTTTTCTCTTCTAAACACAGCAGCCCCCAGCCTTTTGGGCACCAGGGACCAGTTCCATGGAGAAAGGTTTTTTTCCATGGACCAGAGGGAGCATGGTTTTGCCTGGATTCTGCAGGTGGGGTTTTGCTTGTTTGCACAGACCAGTTGCTAGCATGCTACAGACTGGTGCTGGTCCACAGACCAGGAGTTGGAGATCCCTGCCTTAGCACATATTTGACTCCGTCATCCAAGGTACCACTGGCCTTCCTGGTGGATTTTCTGCTTCTAAAGTATTGGAAGTATGCTTTATCATCATCTTCCCAGTTTGGACCTTGTTTATATTTTTTTTAGAAAGAAATCAAATAAACATTTACAATACCACAATTATTCAAAGCCAAAAGTTAATATAGTTCAAAGGATAGCAAATGCTGATTTATATAAATTCAAAGATGAAACTGTAGATCATGTTGCAGCAAAATAGCCAAACCTTATACAAGGAATGTCATTTAGAGTTGCAAAAAACATGCATTAGAATTTATTTTAAAATGTTGACTTTATGGCTTACCAGATCTACTGGGACTACACAACTGAAAACATCTTAGAAAATGAGGATCTCAAGATCTGGTGTGATTTCATAAAACAGACATGTGATTGACACAATGCCCTGTGATTGACCTACATTTTTCAATCAACACATGGCTATTTAGACAGGTAACTCTGATACAACAAATTTTCTACTCTAAGTCCAATTATATAATTATTTTCTTCTTTTTGTCTTAGCAGGCATTCAATACACTGGTGGTATTCGACCATTTCTGCTTGGTTCTGGAGAGCTGGTAGTGGCAGCAGTGGAGAGCCGGCAGTGGAGACCGAATCGGTTCTCTTCTCTGCTCTGTATTTGGCCCACCCGCCCACCCGGGCTCCCATATTCACTTTTATGGCCAGAATTCAAAACGCAGCTGCTTTGCGCAGAGCAGAATAGCGCTGCACAGCAGCTGATGCAGCAACCAGCATCATGCAGGCTTGTAGAACGCTTCTGTGCCTGCGCAAAGTGCGTGTTTGGCGCACGTGTGCCACAAAGTGTGCATGCACACAAAGCGCAACCACCGCTCATCGAACTGATGGCAACTTTATTTAAATACCACCACTGATTCAATACTTACCAAACATTTAATCCTCATCAATATGTGACCTTCCTTTGCTGACACCCAACCTAATCAACTTGCAGGTAGAGGGGAAGATAGATTGCCTGGCTATAAAATTTGACTAATGAAAACAGTTCCTCTATGAGAGACTAACCCCAAGAAAGAGCCCTGACTCTGTAAGTAATTAATGGGGAATATTTTTAATAACTTCAAAAAGTTTAATAAACATGATTTTATTACATTCCTAGCACCTCCTTTAATATATTCCTGCTTTGCCCTAAAAATTCTAAATTATCTGGCAGCACAAGAATTGTGCCCATCTCATATTCAGTGACTCTAGATGGCTTACAACATAAAAACATTAAAAACATACCTTGTAAAAAGATAGTAGATTAAAAACATAAACAAATAAAATCATGGAGACAAGTTAGAACACATAAAATACAATATAGTTATTAAAAATAAAAAAGTTGTTTTATCAATATAGCAATAACAGGAGACAGCTGAACTGACCAAAACAAATCAAATGAAAAAACAATTCACCAAAGTGTTTTGCAAGGAGAAGTTGAAAGACTTTGGGAAAAAAGTGTAATACCAATAATAATTGGAGTTCCTGGAACCATATCAAACAACTTCATCAAACATTTGAAAGTATTATATTTACCATTCTTGACACCACTTACTGTACAAATAAATAACTTGGAATTTCTAATGTATTACAATGATACCTCCCTAATTCCCAAACTTTTCATTAGACCCAAATTAATCAGACAATATCCAGACTAAAGTCTTTGATATTCATTGACTGACTAGATAATAACTGTACTTACTGTGAGAAAGATGCTTGCCAGGATCTGGGCATGAAATATCTTGCTGCAGATTTTTTTTAATCTATTAAGTAATTATGTGTACTGGTGAGTTGACTTCAAAGATTAATTTCCAAATATGCAGCAGACTTTGTTTTAAAGAATTATATATTTTATCTAAATACTTAGCAGAACAACAGAAGGCACATTTCCGCCTGCTGTGACTTATGCAGACATAATCTAAATACAAAGGAAACTTGTTTCTTGCTTCAGAAATACTTAAATAGGACTATTTGCCTCTGATTTATGTCTACCTTTCTATTCAGTTGATACAGTAATTTAAAAATATAACAAAAAGTCTTTAAAATATAATTTAAAACAAATGCAAAATTAGATTAAATAACTAATCAACAAAAAGTCATGGTTAATTAATTAGCATGTTTTTAATTGGGCAGAAAGAGATTATTTGTCACGATTAACAATAAAATAGTCAGACAAAGGAATGCTGAATTTCCTTCTCTAGTGACTTATTGTGGCCCAATGCCAATGTCCTCTGCCAACATCAAAATTCATTATTTTGGGGGGGAGTAGCAAATAGGCCAAATATGTTTGCTATTTGCTCTGAACTGGCAGGTTGTGTTGAATGTTTAACATCTGTTATGCTGACACTCTGTCTTCTATGGGGAGCTAGCAATTTGTTTTAATCTTTGCACAGCTTAGAACATTTTGCTAAACTGATCAGGAACTGGCTGATCTTAAAGCAAGTAGGTTCACTAAGGTAGCAGAGATGACATGGATCTTTTAGAAAATTTGGAATTTCTGTGAAGTCAAATGTTTGCTTCTTCTGAAGGAATTAGGATAAGGAAGGAGGTATTTTTGCAAGTTTAATTGGAGCATGAAACAATGGACAAAAAAATCCATGGCAGAGAAATCCTGAGGAGGAAGAGAAGTTCCTTGTTACCTACACAGAGTCCAGAAGCTGATACAGTCCCTCTATCTCAGGGTTCCCCAACCACCAGGCCCCGGACCGGTCCCGGTCCGTGGATCATTCTGTACCGGGCCGCAAAGAATGAATAATCGTGATTAAAATATTTATAAAAATATGTTTTTAGTAAAGAAATAGTAAAGAAGCCCTTTACGATTGGGGAAGAATTGATTTTGCTGGTCCTTGAAAAAGTGTTTCTGTGTGAAACTGGTCCCTGGTACAAAAAAGGTTGGGGACCACTGCTCTATCTCTTCTGGAGGGAAATAGGAATAAGGCTTGGTCCTTTTAAAACAAAACCAGATTAGTGGGCTCAAGCTGGAAAATAGTGTGGATTCAGGTCGCCTCCCTCCGAGTTAGTAATTTTGAAAACTTCAGTTATTCCAGGAAAAGTGAAGCAGAAGAATGCAATATTGTCAGGAAATGTCTACATGAATTGCATGTTTTAATCAATGAAAAGAAAATACAGGTTCAGAGTCTGTGGAGATTCTCAGCCATCCAGGTCATGATTGTCCCAAAGGTGCCATTCAAGAGGCAGCTAGACTTTCTGGTTTTCTTTGAAGATGTTTCACTTCTCATCCAAGAAGCTTCTTCAGCTCTCTGAAGAAGCTTTTTGGATGAGAAGCAAAATGTTTTCAAAGAAAAAACAGAAATTCCAGTTGCCTCTTGAAAAGCACCAGTGGGATACAGGTTCAAAGGCCCTTACATTTATTACATATATTATATACTAAGATTAGGGAGGAGGATGCCATGTGAAATACCCCTCAGAAGATAGATGGAGACACCAGGAAATTCTAGCTAAGGCAGGAGGCAGGACCAGGGTATAAAAACCAAGAGGGTTTCTGGGAAAGACAATTTCAGACCTTCAAACTCTACAAGCTTAGCCCTTCCAATACAGTTATCAAAACAGGATAGCAAAAATACTGCAAAGGTATTTGCATATTCCCAAGAATATTCCAAGAATAACTAAGGACAAATGTCTCTAGAACCTAGATGCCTACTGAACATTTGGTGCAATTAAGATGACATTGGTAACAGAATGACTTTCATAGTTTGAAATCTTTGACACTTTCCATTCACGTCCATTTTTTTTTCACATGAAATATAACTAAAAATTAATTATATCTCTATTTTTACCCAGTGTTCCTTCCTAACTTACCTTCTCCAAACATAAAAACCATAATCTGGGTCAAAAAATAGCAGGCATCAAAGTTTCTCCTCAACACTATATTAACACATTTTCTATTTTTTTAGTATGTTTTTGGTTTTAAAAAGGTAGAAAATGAGGCTAGCATTTCATATTCATATTGTGCAAGCATTTTTTTTTAAACATTCACATAAAATTTCAGGGTTCTCTGGAGGTTCAGAGAGGAAATACCTTTCATTGTGCCAGTAAAAGCACGACAAAGATTCTTGTTTAGACAGTGTCACTATCTAATCCTCAACTGGATTGATTTTACCAGTTTAATCTGTAGCTTTCCCTAAACATATGTTCACATCAGGAGAAAACAAAAAAAGCTGTAGAGCTTTCTCTCAGTGAGCCTAACAACGATAGGCATGTAATTGTAAGGAATCTTATAAACCATGTGTTGGAAGCAGAGTGGAGAAGCACTGAGTTGTGTGCAACACAGTAATAAATAACCATCTGTAATGAGATCATTAAGGTTGGAAAATATGTTTTTGAATTTGCATGCTTAGGTGAAGACTATTGGATTGAACACTGTGTGTAAGGATTGCTGAAATAAATATGCAAGCAGTTTAATAAGACTTACTACCAATGAAATGGCCCCTGATTTTATATTTCCAGTTGACCAGAATAGTTAACAGAGGAAAGCTAAACCACCACACACTTATTGTCACATCCTTGCAAGGACTGTTGGCCTTTCTGAACAGCATGAAAGCTACTTTTGTTTCTAAAAGATGTTTTATGTTTCTAAAATATATTCTCCATGTGAGAATATCCAAGGCAAGGAAGTTGTTCAATGATGGCCCCTATCAGAAAAGAAGACTCTGCAGTCTTCTTTGAACTATGAGACAGTTCTTTGCTGATTGAGACTTCAGATTTGCAAGAAAAATAGGGTGCATGAAAGAATAATTTTGTGCTGGAGGACCAGAAATAGCATATGATACGTCAATTCTCTAAAAAAAGAAAAGCCTAGTTTTTCCATAGAAATTCAAACAGAAACTAGGGGAATCAAATTTCCCAGCTCTATGTTCCAATACTGATTATTGCCTAGTTCTTTCCTAAAGCCCATGTCACACTGCACCAACGGATGGAAAGAGGATGAAAAACGGAGAGAAACACTTGCCATCCATTGGTTAACGCGATTCATCCGTTCTGTACTCACTGCCTCCGTTTTCCATCCTCTCTATCCGTCCAGCATCCGTCGACTGAGGTTCCATCCGCTCAAAAGGTTTTGAGCTGCTCAAAACTTTTTGAGCTGAAAATGTATCCAACGCATCTGTTCTGCATCCGCAACGCATAAGGAGAACATCCGTTATGCATCCGTCGTCATCCGTTACGCGTCCGCTACATCCGCTAGGCATCCGTTGCACATCCACGCAACTCGCATCTGCTCCAGTGGAAAACGGACACAGGGAGGAAGCGAAACAGACGCAGAACAGACGTGCAGCGTTAGTAGCACGGACAGAGAAAGGATGAAAGCAGATGCAGCTCGCATACAAAGCATTTAAAACGGAAAAAACGTTCGCAGAGGGGACCTATCTCGGATATTAAGGATGTCTAGAGGATGCCTAGAGGATTCAAAGGGACACCTATACTGCCCATAAAAAGGGGGAGCAACACATCTGGATCTCACTTTCAGAACAGCAGCCCTGCGGTACAGACCTCTGCAGCCTTCATCTGACTCTTCCTCTTCCACAGCATCCAGTCATGTCCACCATGGATCGTAACAAAGTCCTTTTGGCAGCCACCATCGTTCTGCAACAGTGCGAAGCCATCTACAGACTCTGTGAACTCTACTACAGGAAGAAAAAGAGGCGGCCAAGAAGCCTCTGGGTACGAAGATGGTTCGCCAGAAGAGCAGAAGACGGACTGTACAACAAGCTGATGGTGGAGCTGAGGAACGAAGACACTCGTGCATTCCAGAACTTCATCAGGATGCCTCCAGCCATGTTTGACGAAGTTGTGGAGCGGTTGACACCCAGGTTGACCAAGCAGAGCACAAACTTCCGGTCCAGCCTGGACCCTGGGCTCAAGGTGGCACTGACTCTGCGCCACCTGGCCTCACGGACCACCTACAGGAGCATGCAGTACGGCTGGAGGGTGCCACGCAACACCATCCGCATTGTGGTCAGAGAAATAGTGCAGGCCATAATCGAAGAATACCTGGAGGAGCTCCTCCAGTGCCCCTCCACTGAAGAAGGCTGGAAGAAAGTTGCAGAGCAGTGGTATCAGAGGTGGAACTTCCCCCACACCATTGAAGCCATAGATGGCAAACACGTGGCCTGCAAAGCTCCAGCCAAGTCGGGGTCCACTTATTTCAACTTCAAGGGCTTCTTCAGCATCGTCCTCTTCGCCATGGTCAATGCTGACTACAAGTTCATGTACATCGATGCTTCAGGCAATGGGTCAGCTTCAGATGCCCAGGTATACAACGCCAGTGACCTCAAGGAGGGGCTGGAACGCAACCTCATCATGGGCTTCCCAGATCCAGACCCCCTCCCAATGACACGCAAGATGTGCCCTACTTCATTGTGGGAGATGATGCCTTCTCCCTCAGAACCTACCTCATGAAGACCTACACTTCCAGATGCCTCACCCGTGAAGAGAGGATCTTCAACTACAGGCTGTCCAGGGCAAGGCGGATGGTGGAGAACACCTTTGGCATCCTGGCCAACAGGTTCCAGGTACTTCTCACCACCATGCAGCATCACCCACAGACCATGAGGGTCGTGGAAGCTTGCTGCATCCTGCACAATATCATGCGCACCCACTACCCACTGTTGCAGAAAGGCTCGTGGACCGCCAACAAGGCAATGGGGACATGGAGCCTGGGGAATGGAGGCAAGGGCGAAACCTGATAGACACTGAGGATGTGCAAGGCCCCAACAGAGCCTCATGTTAAGGGAAGAAGCAGCGCAACCTCCTGAGACACTGGTGCAACTCCCCAGCTGGAGCAGTGGAGTGGCAAGACAGGATGATAGATGATTAATGGATGCTTCCTTCAGCCTGTCTCATCACACTGATGAGATTGGGCCATGTATGTTGGCCCAATGATACAATGAACAGGGCATTTAATAAAGAATTGTGTTTATGTTGATATGTGTGGATGAATCATTACATTATTATTGATAATAAAGGGCCATAGGTGTGGCACCTGGGAGAGTGGACCATACAGTCCCACTATGCTTGCACTGGAGGTTTATCTATCCCACAGCTATTACCCATCCCAAAGGTATCCCTGCCCATCCCACAGCTATTACCCATACCAAAGGTATCCCTGCCTATCCCACTGCTATCTTAACCCATCCCACAAGCATGCAAAGGCTTAAACCATTTCTAAAGTTTCCACCAAGACTTTATTTAATAAAATAAATGAAGCAAGTGTGTGAAGCAAAGATAATCTTTGTTAATAACAAGCTGTAAAAGAAAAATGACCCAAGTCAAGTGTCCAAAGCAAAAATAAAGTCAACAGGTAGCCACCCAGTCTCTGGCACTCTTCTTGGTCACTCAGAGGCATGCCCAGTCTGAGGGGTGAAGGGTCCAGGTGCTGTGGAGGTGTTGCTGGAGTGCTGGTCTGGAGCGCCACTGGGGTGCCTGGCCCCGAGAGGACAACAGGGGACGGTGTGTTGAGGAAGCTCTCAGACAGCTGGCTCAGCCCCGTGATGTTGAGAGTCCCTTCCTCCATGACATGGGGTGTCAGCCCCAATACCGATGACAGATGTACTGAGGCCGGGCTTGGCTGTGGGGTGGAGGAAGGAACAGTGTAGTGGGGCTGTCTGGTCTGCAGCTGGGTGAGGACTGGCATCAGTGTCATCTGTGGCGTGGGTGTCATCGGTGGCGTGGGTGGCATCGGTGGCGTGGATGCCATCGGTGACATCAGTGGCACCGGTGGCGTCCGATGTACATGTGCCTGGACTGGGAAGGGCTGCTGCCTGTGCTGTTGGACATTCTGGTAGCCGTAGCCTTGGTAGGAGAGGGCCTGTGGAAAGCCTTGGAAGGGCAGTGACATCACCTGGGGTGGAGGAGCAGACCTGCACTGGGTGGGAGCAGGTTCATCTTGGTCTGGAGGGTTGTGAAGAAGATCGGTGATCCTATCCTTCACCACCTGGTACTGGGGTTCCACCATGTTCATGAGGGTCTGGTTCACATAGGTGAGGAAGGGCTTGCGGTTGGACGATGGGGCGTCAGTGTGTATCAGCTGAGAGAGGAGATCTATGCTGCTCCTGATGGTGTCTCTTATCTCCAGCAGGACAGTGTGGCTCTGTCCCTGCGGTTTGCCTCTCTGCTTTTCTGTGGAGGTGGAACTAGAGGTGGATGCGGGTTGGGCTGTGGTGGAAGTGCCGTCTCCTTTCTCCCAATGTGTCAGGGGGTCCTCCACGCCCTCCACCATGGGTAGTACAGCTGTCAGGGGGGTCTCCATCGTGGCACGCTCCACAGATACCTGCCTGGAGATAGGAGCTGACTCTCTGCCGGAAGAGGACTGGCTCTCAGCAGGCTGCCTGAGAGAGAGGGTTGTGAGAGGGGCTGCTCCTCGGTGGCGGATCTCACCCTCCAAGAAGCTGCACTTGGCCATCACGTAGGTCTCTCTGGCCGTCAGCTTGACCGTGGCCTGGCCAGATTTCTTGAGGTGCAGCTTCCCGTGCCAGGTGTGCATGTGCTTCCACCAGCCGAGGAGCACCTCCGAAGTGTAGCCCAGACTCTCCGCCTTCTCTCTCCAAGTAGCCTGCTTCCTTTTCGTGTCTCTGTGTCTTCCTTTTCGTGTCTTCCTTTTCGTGTCCTTCCGCCATAGATACTCGTTCTCCCTCAGCCACTCCAGCACCTCATCCTCATGTTCCTCTTCTATGTTTTCTTGCCTCCTCTCCCGTTCTCGCGTCTGCCTCTTCCTCCCTTTGGCAGGGCCATATGGGCCCTCATCAGAAGGGCTTCGAGGTTGCAGGGGCTGCTCCTCCACACCACCACCACCAGCAACAGCAGCAACAGTAGCAGCAAAAGCAGGACCAGCAGCACCAGCAGCACCAGCAGCACCAGGAGCAGGACCAGGAGCACCAGCAGGACCAGCAGGACCAGGAGCAGCGCCAGCAGAATAAGCACCAGCAGAAGCACCAGCACCAGGAGCAACGCCAGCAGAGTAAGCACCAGCAGAAGCACCACCGCCAGAAGCAGCATCAGCAGAGTAAGCACCAGCAGAAGCCCCAGCACCAGGAGCAGTGCCAGCAGAGTCAGCACCAGCAGAAGCACCACCGCCAGAAGCAGCATCAGCAGAGTAAGCTCCAGCAGAAGCACCACCTCCAGAAGCAGCATCAGCAGAAGCCCCAGCCCCAGAAGAGTGAGCCTGGGCTGCAGAAGCCCCAGCAGAAGCAGAGTGAGGGCCAGGGGGTGGGAGGGTGGCCCTGTCCCTCTTTCCAGGGCTGGCAGCAGATGGCAGAGGCTTCTGTTTCTTCCCCATGGTTGTTGGGTTGCTGGCTGGCTGGCTGGCTGGCTGGCTGGCTGGCTGGCTGGCTGGCTGGCTGGCAAGCTGTGTCTGGAAGCAAGTCTTTCCTCTGAATGGTGACCTGCTTGGGAGCTGCTTCCCTTTATATCCACGGGGCTGAAGCAATGCATCCTCCCCGCGTGCGCAGTGAACGCTAGGCTTCCGCTAGGCATCCGCTAGGCTTCTGCTCTGTGTCTGCTTCATTCGCTCGGCATCCGCTTCATCCGCTCGGCATCCGCTTCATCCGCTCGGCATCCGCTCGGCATCCACTCTTTCTGTTCTGCGTCCGCTTTGCTTCGCTCCCCCGGAAGCCTTGTGGATGTGCCATCCGCTTCCATCCACTTCCATCTCCTAGGCTTCCGTGGAGCATCCGCTTTCCATCTGCCCTACGTCCTCCCCCCGTACGTTCCTTTCCGTGTTGTCCGCTCTGGTTGTGCAAATTTTTGCCCCTTTTGAGAGCGGATAACAATGGATGGAACATTTTTCTCATCCGCTGTGTCCTTTTTACAAACATTTTGCATCCGTTGGCCAGTGTGACAGGGCCTTGAGTTGCTCTTTTTAAAAAATGCAACTGGCTATACATTTCCCAGGTGATCTTCATTTTTCTTACTGATATGAATGAATCTACAGGCTTTAAGAAACATAAACACAGGAATCTACTGAAAGATTTTAAAAATATCACTTAATATCGCTAAATCTTATTTTACTTTGTAGAGGTTGCTGGAGCAGAAATATTGTTGTTTGTGTGCTCAAAATAGACACTATGGTTTGTGTACTCATGGATGTGTGCAGGCAAACACAAGTGTGCCTCAGGCTCTCCAGAGGAGAAAGCAGCTGTTAACTGGAGCACAGCAGGTGGAACAAGGCATTAGACAATTGCATTATAAGCAGCCAATGCTTCCACTTAATTCACAGTTTTGTACAATAAATTTCATCTTCCCTCTCTTTTTTTCAGCTTGACATGACAGGATCTGGGTGACTGTGGGTCCTGAAGAATTCCTACACCAACTTTGACTTCATGGCAAATTTTACAATGATCTGCTCAACGCAAATTTTAAATAAATGAATTGACTTGTAATCAGATATGGTCCACAGTGACTTAATTTTGAACTGATACAGATAGGATAATGATGTCACTGAAAAAAGCATTTTAACCTGAAATTCATAATGTCTCCATTGTTCTCCAGAAGTGAAACTACACGGAGTCATTTGAATGTTGAATAATGCAATAAATGTACTCACCATATCAGAATATCCCCAGTTCTGTATGACCATATTTTTACAAAAATATTTTATTTATTTAATTAGACTTGAATACTGACCATCTCTCCTAGAAGTGAAAATAAGACAACAGTGCATTTATTCATTGTCATGAAAATTTTTAGGAAACTGCATTTATATTTGCAAATGCAATCATTCCAGAAGTGAATTCCATTCTGCTTTCTTATCTGCTCTGTCATATCAACTACCAGTCTAAATCAATAAAGCTAATCTCGAAGGCAGGACTACAATTTACAATATCCTAGTTTCTAGCATGGTGCCTCAAGTAATAAATATTCTTTTACAACTCAGAATTGAGACAAAAGGTTTGTTGCTTTCCTTTTCTTTAAAAATATCCAAACTGATACTCATGACATGGAAAGATGATCTAAACACTTTGCCATTCATAACATTGATAAAATAGCCATGCTACATGATCAGTACTTTAATGTGGTTCTGACTGGGTCTATTACTCTCTTTATTAAAAGTCATAAAATGCAAGGGATTGCATAAAAATAAGGCTGTATTATAAATCTATTAAATTCAAAACATGTGATTATCAAGTGATAGGAGAGAAGGCTTCATAATGGGAAAACAGCTTTTACTTTGAAAGCTAAATAGTCTTTCTCACTTCCCAATTGAAACACAGCAATAAATTTTGCATAGGGAGGATCTTTCTTGGATTATTAAACAATAATAATAATCAGAATAGTGCTGAAAGGGACCTTGGAGGTCTCCTAGTTTAACCTCATCCTTAGGCAGGAGACCCTATACAATTTGAGACAAGTGGCTGTCCAGTCTCTTCTTAAAAACCTCCAATGAGGGAGTACCTCACCTCTGAAGGAAAGTTATTCCAGTGGTTAATAGATCAAAGGTGGTTAACATCTTTGATCTATTGATATATATGAGCAGTTTTTTTATTTTTTATTTTATTATTATATTTATTTTATTTTTATTATTTTATTTTATTTATTATTTTACAATAAATAAATAAATAATATTATTTATTATATTATTTTATTTATTATTATTTTATTATTTTTTATTATTCCTTGTTAAATGATGAGCATGTACATGTTTTATACTTATTGTCTGTTCACATATTTCTTGCATTAGTCATATAATCTGATGGAGTCTTGTAGTCCAATCTCAAATATTTAGGTTATCCTACCAAATGGTTGCTCCGTCCCTTGACTAAATCTCAGTAGAAATTTTCCAGGCAAGTTTAGGGAAGGATCCATAAGCAAATATATAGGTAGAATTACATAGAAACCATTTATAAAGGCAGACACTGAGAACAGTTGACAAGTTTGGGTTATTATTGAAATAAGGAGGGCTATTTCCTAAATGAAAGGAAATGCTTAATTCTCCACCAAACCAAACTAGAGTTGCAAGAAACTCTACTAGCATCTCCTGGCATAACTAGATTTGATATAAGGAATTCCATGATCAGAATATCCAGCAATTTTTTTCTTTTCTTGAAAAAAAATTATAATGAATAGCTTCAGAATGCTCTCCACACCCATGTAGATACTGCAATAAAAATTCATTTCCCAAAAATCTACTTTTAATTAAATAGGTAAGTTTACCACTACTATCACCATCACCTCCCAGCAAGCAAACAGCAGCTCTCTAGAGGTAAGGTCACTTTTAATTAATGAAATGATACACAAGACAAAGGATTAAAATTAATGTCTCCAGGGCATGTCAATCTGATGCACTGATACTATTAATCAGTGGTGGGATTCAATTTTTTTTGAAAAAAAAATGGTTCTGTGGGCGTGGCTTGGTGGGCATGGCTTGGTAGGCGTGGCAGGGAAAGGATACTGCAAAATCCCATTCCCTCCCACCCCACTGACCTGCTTTCCAGCTCAGTTCTCCTGTGCAGGGGAACAAAAGAAGACCCAGCCAATCAGTTAGGACTCAGGAGGCAGAGAATAGATGGGGAAAGGGCCAGTCAGAGGTGGTGTTTGCCCGTTCTCCAAACTACTCAAAATTTCCACTACCAGTTCTCCAGAACTGATCAGAACCTGCTGAATACCACCTCTGTGTCCACCATAAATGATAAAATGTCCCTTTTTTTCCATTCATTTGAAATGCCTTTATACGTTCTTGACAACTTATCTGGAGTTAAATACCAGCAATTTATCATCTTACAGAAATTTTCTTTTTTAGTTATAGTTTAATGTAAATTTTAAACCTTTATTCCTATATTCCGCTATATTGTTAAAGTGTTAATTGTTATTCACACCTGCACACAACTCTGTTGGCTATCCTACTTGTGTGTCTACTATGTTATGCACTGTTTGTAACCACGCTCCATCCTTGCCCTGACTCTGAATGAAAGTTCACTGAAAAGTATTTGAGCTTCCCTGTGGTGTCAGAAATTGACACTAAAAAAGAGCAGCAAAAAGGGTGTTGGCAAACTTATCTTTCTCTCAAGTCCATCATCCTGATATATTGCCATTAACTTTGCTGCTTGTATCCCAGATGCCCAAAGACTCAATTTTTTTCCCATATTGTTTTTAAAAGTTGGAAATTGACCCTTCTTCTATCACCTTATGTTATTTAATCCATGTTCTGTTGAGAAGTACAAATTAACAACTTGTGTAATAGTAATTGCTATATATAGTATCTCTTGGAGCACACCCATATGTTTGTTGGATAGCAACCCTTGGGAAGATTGAGAAGCACCTTCTGCACACAAAGAATTCCCTCCATCTATTATTGCCATAACTTTTGGCAACTTTTGGAATTCCACAATTGAACCAAACAACTTCCAGTTTAGCTGCTGCTTCACGAATGTCAGTTCTACAATATTTTCTATTTGGAACTCCAGGATAGGTTGGGTATGAAACATTTGTAAGCAAACAAGCAATCAAAGCTCAGAGAGAACCAAGGACTCTGCAAGTAATAGTCACTCTGATGACTACCTGTCAGATTTTATTTTTTTCTCTTCCTGAAGTCTTTCTCCTTCCTCTCCAGGATATCTGGGAATAGGTGGGGTTGGGTTATTCTTTTCCCTCCCAATAGCCTGATTTCTCTTTGCTGCAAAGCAAATGCAATGAGGGGAAAAGGAGGGTAGAAATGAAACATTGGCTGGAACACCATTTTGGAGCTTCTGTTCAAGGATATTTGGAGGGTGCACTGATCAACTCTTGAGAGCCTCAACAGTCTATTGAGAGGAATCCTTCAATGTAAGTTCTATTTTTTTAGACTCTCTATTCGGAGAATCTGGAGTACCATAATTAGGCTGCATGGACATATCCTGAATGAAAGCCACCTGTTAAATATTCAGAAAAGATGATACGTTATTAGCTGTGGTCAGATTGCACAGTAGCTTTTATTCTTGCAATATAAGCATAAGAACACACAACTGAAATGACTTGGAATTATTTCTGGAAAAAGGGGGAAATTCCTTGCAGGAGCATGTAAGAAGCCATAATTTTAGCACAACATACTTTCTTCTTGCAGTTGCCTATGCAGTTGATGCAGTAAGATAACACACTGCACTAACAATGTTCATTCAAAGCCCCTCTGGAAATGTGTCCAGCAGAATGAGAAGTGACACTTTTCATCTATATGAACATTAGGCAGATGTGGGGAGAATATCAGTACATGGGATCTTTCTGAAGCAGAAGAAATAACAACCCAGATCTGACTCCTAATAAGTTAGGGCAGAGATAAAGAGGCTTTAATTAATCAGTGATAAATTTGCCTTCATTTAAGTTGGTCCCCATTGTCCATCTGTTTCTTTGAGTACCAAGAACTGCAAATATTTACAGCTCTCTGTATACAGGAAGTGACTCAAGTGCTGTTTTACTGTGATTGTGCTGGAAATGGATTTTTCTATGTATGTCGACAAGAATTGCTTTGTACTTGAAACAAAAAAAAAATCAGGTATTTTGGAAGGGGGAGGATAAAGATTCAGCCTTGTTCAATTGGCATCATCTCCTAAGGATAGAGTGGTAATGCAATATGCAGCTTTATGGAGATATGCTGTTTATGGTAATGTTTTCAAACTTGCAATGCGAGATCTTATTTCATAAATAATGTCTAGTAAATTTGCCAAAGGATAGAGTTTGAGATGCGCAATTCAATTTTATGCTGCTGGATGTTTGTGGTCTGAAGTCTGTCATCAGCATATGGCAATATCCTGTCTTAGGAGCTGGATGTCAAAATTTGCCTCCTGGGTTCTTTATACATATGATGCAATAAACCTCTATTTAAGCAGTGTGTTCCTTTCTAGAAGGAACATTCTAGTTCCTTTCTAGATCTAAGCTTTTTATACTTGCTCCTTGACATTATGTTTGTCTTACTACAGATAGAATTGCATCATTTACTTAAGGTATTATATAAAAAAATATCACCACATTCCCAAGATTGCCAATATCATTCTAACAGGTTGAATGGGTGCTAGTAATTCCTTTCAAAATATTTGTTACTTTTGTATATCATATTGAATTATTTAAATCCAATACATTAAATTTTTACTATATTTTAAGAGCGGTTAGTGTAATTCACTAGGACTCTGAGGTCTTGATGCAACCACAAAGTGATACCAGTTTCAAACACAGGGATACTGAAAAGATGAAGCTTCTGCTGAAAAGCCTCCTTGAGCTTTGTTGTAAATCAAAGCCAGGGGTGTCAAACTCGCAGCCCACATGATGACAATGTGACACCACAAGTTTGACACCTCTGATCTAAACAGTGATCTTTTTTTCTTCAAAAAACCCCCTCTCTTTAAAATAAAATAGTAAACACCTTAATGGGATGCAATGCTGGCTCTTTATGTATCTCCTGCAGATAGAGAAGCCAGGATCTAAGAAGTGCTTTCTTGGTGGGGAGGAGTTTGGGCCTTCGCCCAGTTCTGTTGAGAAAAGAGCAAGCTAGTCAATGGAACTGGGAGTTCTGATGTTCTATGATCAAGTGGTCGGCCCTGAACCTGCCCAAATATTTATTGATTAAGAAAAATTATATGGTCACCCAACTCATTCATGGTGACTCCAGGTGCTTAAAGAAGCTTGTACAATATTGTCTGTTAAGAGTTTAATATAAGCCCTTTGGTTTATTCAGAAATGAGGAACTGAGTTTAATGATGCCTAAGGATGTAAAAAAAAGTTAAAGAGTGGAAGCTCTGCAATCATATGAAAGTATAGGCATTTGCTTTCTTAACATCAACAAGCTGGCAAATTATCTGTTACAATTTCTCTGAGCTTATATGCACACGTGGGCAACTCTGGGGGAGAGAAATGCCAATCCCTTATTTTTATGTGTGGTGAGCCCAAGGAGACCATACCACAGTGATTCCAATATAGCAGGGTATCTGGGAATAGAGAGGATGCAATGGCTAGGCAGGAGGTTTTTGCAAGGGCTGGAATATCCTGTCTCAAGCTAAATTGTATTTTGGTTTTCTACAATCTCTGCCTCATTTAGCTCTCTTGACAGAAGCATCATACTGCTTTATATGATTATAAGAACTGCTGGTATGAAAAGCTAAAACATCTTTATCATCCATATTGTAATCCTGTATCCAATATAGGATAAGTAGGAATATAAACAAATTCTGCATTGGATCTAATTTAATATGATAATAATAATAATAATCTAATTTAACATATTTCAAATTATAGAATCTTAACCTCTCCCCCCCAAAAAAATAATTATTTAATTATTTATATTATTTTGCTTTTATTTGCAAGGTTAACTTCCATATTTTACCTTTCAAAAGAAAATGTTCATTGTGTATTTTCTGTACCCCGTACCTGAGTCCAGAAAGTGGATGAAAACTGGATGAAAATTCAATTATTATCAGACTTTACATTTCTAAATTATGACACAATTTTAACACATTTATGTACAAAAATAAATATATTGAAGGTTTTGTACAAAGGTGTTCATGTAAGAGAACGTTTCAAATAAAATGAAAATATTTTCAGAATGTTCTGTAATAAAAATGTAGTTAATATATATTTTTAATTTGCGGAGTGACCAAATGATGGAATTAAGTTTAGGCGTAGTATTTAAAACAAGCTAGTTTTAAATTATTTTGTGCCGTAGATTAAATTGTGCAATCTATGTGTGACATAGATTAAAATCATGTCTTTTTGCTGTCTATTTTGAACTACATCAAGATCATTTCCACTGAATTTCCACTGAAATCAAACAGACACTAAAATGCATCACATAAAGCATTACTGTCTTTCTAACTCCCAATGCAAAGACTAGCTCCCTGGAGAAGAGCTAATCTGGGAACACTGATAGAAAGAAAAGAAGACAGCCAAGAACAAGGTGGATAGATTCAGCATGCTGATGTGGGAGAGTTGAAAGGCCTGGCTAGGAACAGATAAATATTTATAAATATTTATGCTAGCAGCATTCCTGTCAAACAGACAACAAATGGTCAAAATTGGGAGCATTCTATTAAATTCTGTACCTGTCAACAGTGGTGTTCCCCAGGAAGTGTTCTAGGACCAACTCTCTTCATACTCTACCTAAATGACCTCTGTGATCCCATTAAGAGCAACTTCATTCTCTTCGTGATGATGTAAAGCTGTTCAACACTACAGACAGTACTGCTACCCTTCAAAAAGACCTCAACTACATATCAGAATGGTCAAATAAATGGCAGCTTCAAATCTCAACAAATAAATGCTCTGTCTTACATATTGGCAAAAAAAATCAGAAAATACAGGCTGAATAGTCAAGATCAAACTCTGTCAAGGATCTTGGACTACTCATCTCTAATGATCTGAGTGCGAGAGCCCACTCTAACTACATTGCCAAAAAGGCATTAAGAGTTGTTAGCTTTTTCTCTAGTAATATTACACTACTAACTACAAAACATTTGCTAGACCAATACTCGAATACAGCTCATCAGTCTGGAACCTACATTACGTATTTGATATTAACACAGTTGAGAAAGTCCAGAAATATTTCATAAGAAGAGTTCTCCACTCCTCTACTCATTGCAGAATACCTTATGCCACCAGATTTGAAATTCTAGACCGAGAAAACCTAAAACTATGTCAGTTTTGGTCCAATCTAAGTATAGTATATAAAATACGACTTCAGCAACAGAATGGTCAATGTGCCTACCGTCCCTGTCCTATTGTTTCTTTTTATTTTTCTTATATGTATCCATTTCATGTATTCATAACTATGTTATACTTATACCTGTTATCTTATAATCGCTTGACAAAATAAATAAACAAAATAAATAAACAAAATAAATAAATAAATAAATAAAAACAGATCATCATGGAGAAGAATCTATGTGGTTGGTCTCAATGACAACTTGATGGCACATAACCAACCTGTCAACTCCTAATAGCAAGCGCAACTAGGAAACCCGGCAGATGTTCCACCTCTGCTTGTTCTATGACCTCCTGGGAAACAAGATCAATCCAAGATCTTTTAACCACTTGAAAGTGATTGGCAATGGCACTTCACACTAGGCAAATTACCATGTACAGTATAGCATCCAAAGAAAAAAGGTTAGTAGCAGTGATGGTAATGATTAGCTAGTAGTTAGAAGCAGTCTCTTCATCTTTGCGTATTCTCTTGAAGATGCTCTAGATAAATTCTGAATGTTTTCAGAGATGAGGATTATATAGTCAGAAGTTTACAGCAACATAGACTTCTTCTATAATACACATTTTTATCCTGTTGGGGAACATTATACTGCTGTGGAGCATCTTTTCCCACTGATATCTCAGGAAAGATATATTAATGCAGCATTTTTTTCAGATCCTATATGTCAGTAGGAAATAAAATGTCATTATATTTACACATTTTTTCTGTTGCTTTATAAGTAAATTCATGATACATTAGTGTCTTTTTTCAAGTCTCCTATGGAATGGCTCAGATAGAAACATCACTCCTGCTTTCCTATAACTTGTATAAAGTTATAAGAAGAGAGACATTTTTAAAAAGAGGCAGAGAGAAAGGCTTTCTTCTCATTTTTTAAATCCTCCATTTAAAGTACTTTGAATGTATTTAAAGCTTCTTCGGCCCCATTTTTATTTATTTGTTTTGTTTCAGAACACATGAGGGTTGGAGGGGAGCCCAAACTTTTGGCAGAAACTTCCTAATATCCGACCACTTCCCAACACCAAAGGTACCTAGAGCCATTCTGAAGCAAAACTTCAGAAATAGGTCTCTCTTTGAACAGTATACAGAGAAATATTTGATTCTTAGAGTATTCAGGTCCTGAGAGACTATAATCCCCTACTTGTAAACAAAGCAATTAGAAATAAACTACATGATAGGAAGTGCTTTGGGGAGAGGAAATGGCAACACACATTGATTTTTGAGCAAATGTAACATCTTAACTCTAAAAATAAATCTTGTTTCCCTTTGAAAGAATGTGTTTCAGTAGAAATTAGAAAACAAGAACAAGTTGGTACCTCTAGTCCCGTTTCTCATAAATACTATTATTTCCACCTAGCTTGTGGCAAAACAGGCTGATTTATTTCTTCACCCAGCTGGGTGATATTAGTGCATTGTTCACCTTTGGAAATGAGCTTTTGTTATAACCTACTTCAGCATTTCATAAAGCACTGCTGGCAAGGGTCAGCAGTTTTCTTTACTGGAGATTGGCTTTGCACTTTGCAATCTTAAAACCTGCAGTTTAGGATAATACTTTAGCATAATTTAGCAGAGTCAAATCTCTGATAGAAGATTACAGGAAATATGAGAGATGTTCAGTATTATACATAATCCTTCCTTAAAGCAAGAAGCAAGCTATCTACCATTACAATTATATCCTTGTGGCTTAATGGTAGAAAAACCCAATCCTTTGTCTTTGAAATTTTGAAACTGACTGCTGTTTAAATCCATTTAAGCCTCACTGTGCAAATGCCTTTTTCATTCCCCAAAAATGAAAGTGCAAGGAGGATATCATCAATTGTTGCTTATTATTTGCTCCTGGTTTTAGTCACCAAGTTGAATAGAGGAACTTCTTTTGGGTGAGCTCTGATATTATAAAGGTTTGCCATTAATGCGTCATTTAGAAAATGCAAACAAGGACACTGAACTTCATATAAATTACACATCCTGATTTATTTGTAGAGAGACAAGCAAACTATGAAATAGATTCAACATAAACATAATGAGGAAAGTCTGAAACAGAGGAATTATCCTTGTAAAATAGGAATCATGGCTATACTTATATAGAAAATGTAAATCTCTTCCCAAGAAGGATCCAAACAATCAGTTCCTGGAACTAAATTTCAGAACTCCTATTTTGTAGCCATGATGGAATACTGAGGAAAGGTTATGAATTGCAGAATGGGTTTGTCTTACAACCAGAAAGATTGCTCTGTTCCAAAGCTCAGATAACACTTTCTAAAGTTTTGGCCAACTCTTTGGAAATGTATGTATGTATGTATGTATGTATGTATGTATGTATGTATGTATGTATAGATTTTTTTAATGCCCAACTCCAACCAACTCTGGTCACTTTACATTATAAAAAGCCAGAACAATAAACAAATAATATCTATCCAGAAAAATCATAGAAAACAAAATCTTACAAGACAAAATCTTATAGGGATTTATTCATCACCCTCATTCAAGACATGGGAAAATAGCCAGGTTTTCAAAGCTTTTCAGAATATTATCAGAAGGGGAGTTATACAGATCTCTGGAAGAACACTTTCCAGATTCCAAGTGACTAAAAAGGTACATCGAAAGGGTCTGCTGAAACAAAAAGAGCTATAGTCCTAAAAGATGCAGCAGCAGCACACACACACACCCAGAAATGAAGAGAGACAAGCCAGAAGCAGATGAAACTGAGATAGTAGAAATAAAAGAATGAGCGACAGAGAGGAAATGGAAATGCCAGGGCAGCAAACGTAAAAAAGGTCTGTATAGAGATGAACATCGAAGGGAAGCCCTGTGAGATGGAAGTCGACTCCGGATCTTTTTTCTCCATGGTATCTTGGAACACCATCCGATGCCTGATACCGAACATCAAACAAAAATTTGAAAAACAAAAGTTGATTTTAAAGGACTACCAGGGAAATTGAATTCCAGTAGGGGCCTTGGACATTTCCTCGTCGAGTTTAAAAATTATGCTGAAATTTTTTGCCTTTTGCAAGAGTTCCAGGTTGTATTCGACAGGACTCTAGGCAAGTACAAGGGGACCCCAATATCATTTAGCCTAGACCTGAAAATAGCACCCATCCGGCTCAGAGCCAGACATGTCCCTTTTGCCTTAAAACCAAAAATTGACAAACAGCTAAACAAACTAATAGCACAAGGGGTGTTAGAGCCAATCGACCATGCCAGGTGGGAAACACCCATCGTGACTCCTGTCAAACCAGATGGGTCAGTGCGCATCTGTGGAGACTATAAGGCAACCCTAAATCATGCGCTCCAATAAAGCGCATACCCAGTACCGGTAATGCAACACTTATTGCACTCACTAGGGGAGGAAAATTTTTTGTGAAACTTGATCTCGCACAAGTGTATCAACAACTACCAGTTGACCCCGCAACCGCTGAGGCACAGACTATAGTTACACACAGAGGGGCATTCAAGTGCAACCGACTTCAATTTGGCATTAACGTTGCCCCTGGCGTTTTCCAAAGCCTCATGGAGCATCTTATAAATGGAATCAAGGGAGTCGTCCCCTATTTTGATGATGTACTAGTGTCAGCAAAAAACGCAAACCAATTAGAAAGTAGTCTAAAAGAGGTATTGCAAAGATTCAGAGATGCAGGCCTTAAAGTAAAGCGAGAAAAATGTAAACTAGCCACCGACCAGGTCGAATTTCTTGGCTATCTCATAGATGAGCAAGGGATACACCGCACTGAAAAAAAGATAAAGGCAATCAAAGACGCACCTAGACCTAGGAACAAAACTGACTTGCAAGCATTCCTAGGTCTCATAAATTTCTACAATGTGTTCCTGCCCCAAAAAGCAACTGTAGCAGAACCCTTACATCAGCTGTTAGACAAAAAAACTATCTGGAAATGGGGCCACCGGGAACAAGCAGCATTTCAAAATATCAAGGATTTATTAACACTGTTAATTAAACAGTCTAACACCGTTTTGATCAAGTATAGCAATACCCTGCCTTTGACAGTCACCTGTGATGCATCGCTTTTTGGAATCGGCGCCATCTTGATCCACAAGCTGCCAGACAGCAGAGAGGCACCGATCGCCTTCTATTAAAAAACACTGTCTAAATCGGAGATAAATTACAGCCAACTCGACCGAGAAGCCCTTGCAATCATAGCCGGAGTCAAAAGATTCCACGAGTACCTTTATGGTAGGACTTTTTTGATCATCACTGACCACAAACCCCTGCTAGGAATTCTGGCAGGAAACAAACAGACCCCGAACATTCTATCACCAAGAATGACGAGGTGGTCTGAATTCCTCGCTGCATACAACAACACGCTCACCCATCGTCCAGGGAAGACCATCACCCATGCAGATGCCTTGAGCCATTCCCCGCTACCCATCACCCAGCTCCCACTGTCTCCAACCTCCAAATCGAGTCCTGGCCGAACCTGCCACTAACCGCAGCAGACATCGCTAAAGCCACCGTGAAAGACCCGCTGACAGCTCGCATTCTACATTGGGTAGGTAAGGGCTGGCCGGACGAAAACAAAACTGAGACTTTTAAACTGTTTCACACCTGACAGACTGGACTGTCTATTGAAAAAGACTGTATTTTGTGGGGTGACAGGGTAGTAATCCCAGAAAAATTACAGGAAGAAGTGCTATGCATGTTGTACAAGGGGCACCCGGGCATACTTAAGATGAAAGCCCAGGCCAGGAGTTATGTCTGGTGGCCAGGGCTGGACAAAAACATTGAACATTGGGTGGCTACATGCCATGACTGCCAAAAATTGAGGCCTACCCCCCCACTGGCACCAGTCATGGAATGGGAAACTCCCAGAGGCTCATGGTCAAGACTGCATATTGACTTTGCTGGGCCAACTAAAGAGAACACCTATTTGATTATCATGGATGCCTACTCGAACTGGTTGAAAGTCATACTTATGGCATCCACAACCACCAAGGCAGTCATGAAACAGTTAAACAAACTTTTCGCCACGCATGGGCTACCTGATGTTATCATATCGGACAATGGGCCCCAGTTTACCGCTTTAGCATTTGAGCAGTATTTGGCTGCACAGGGCATCTGACATGCCCTGACAGCGCCGGCCCATCTGGCTGCTAATGGAGGGGCTGAACACATGGTTCGGTATACTAAGGAGGGCCTAGAAAAAATGGACACGGGGGACATGCAAGAAAAGCTTAACAGATTGTTAACCATGCAACACATTACCCCTAGCACAACCACCACCAACAGCCCAGAAGAACTCTTAATGAGTAGGAAATTGCGCTCCAACTAGATAGACTGCACCCACACATACCTGGGACAAACCCCCTGACTCCTCCAGCAAGTATCGTTCATTTGAAATAGGTGATCTGGTTTATGTTAAAAACCCTTACCGGGGACCCGTTATGGTTTCCAGCCACAATCACCCAAATCTCAGGCCCCCAGTCTTACCGACTTGTGCTGGACGACAGGAGAGCATGGAAGTGGCACATCAACCAGCTTCGTTCTCGCACACTAGAATGCAACACCACACCATCACTGTTAAGCCTGGGTTCCCCAACCAGGGTTAGGTAGACAAGCTAAACAGAATG
>BLBF01000020.1:54643128-54657282 GCA_015471245.1 Laticauda colubrina | reverse complement strand
TAGTATTTCACCTAAAACAGTTAGGGTGAACAATGTTATCCCTAACAATCACCACAAATAAACGAACCAAAAACAACCGAGGGGGGGGGGAACACAAAATAACAAAAAAAAGGGAAGACGAACCTCCAATAACATGACAACAAACACTTCACAAAGACACCCAAATAAAACAAAAAGAGTACTCACAGTTAGACAACCTCCAAAGAAGAAGACTGGGAGCAGGAGAACAAGGCAAGACCTTCCTGGAAGGAGACATCCAGGCCAGCTCGACCAATCCAGATGAACCAGGAGGGAGCGGCGGAGCCACCGCAACCAGCCCGAGAAACTCAGGCGGGAGTGGCAAGGCTGATTCACCCTTCCAGGAGGTTCCATGGAGAAGATGCAGAGAGAAAGCAATCCCATCCGAACCATTTGAGGACCACACTGGGACTGAGCTGAGCAGGTCAACTAGGACCCGAAAAAGCCCCACCTACCTGTGTGACTACGTGACGCACGTTGGACGAAACCAAGAGGGGAGGGGTGTTGTGTACAGAACTTGGTAGACTCCAAATACCTTAAACTGATTGGCCGAGAAGGCCGTTCTTGGATTGGTTACTTAGGAACCATTCTGATTGGCCCGCCGGACGGCGGGAAGACTTAAACTACTGTCATTGGCCACAAGCTGCGAGCAAACTGCTATAAGAAGGGCTGCCGCGGCTTGGGCTGTTGTTCCGTTACTAGTTACTTTACTTGTTAATAAAAGAGCTGTTTGTGGGAACCCGGTCTCGTGCATCTTATTTCCGAACGGAACAGTATGTTCATAGTTTAAATATTTTGCTTCAATAACTCATTTTTATCAAGAAATGCACATAAGCATATACAAATGCAAATAATAAAAGATCCCATTAGGTTTACTGAACTACTGAAATAAACATAAGAAATAAATTAAAGATGGAGGCTTTTATTTCAGATGGATGCATGAAGAGGACATGCATTTTAGATAATCATGGTTTTTCTAGATTAGGAAGCTTGTATCTGAAAAAGGAATTTTATTAGAACCTTGTCAGAATCTCTAACAGAAAATAATTGGCATCTTAGCAAAGTACAGTTTCCAAGATTCTTTTGAAAAAAAATATGATTTTCAAAGTGGGGAGACTGATTCTCTGATATTCCATCACCACCACCTCCATTATTCATTCTATCACCCCAATCACTCCCTCCCATTCTCCTAAGAGCAGGTTCTACCAGGTATCTAAACTAAACCTTTTCAAAGAGCTATTAAAAAAGAAGAAAAAGCTGTCCCCCAAAATGTCAATTCTTGCAAGCATCAAAAGTTACAACAATAAAAGCAACAAAAGAAGTTGAACAAAATAGGACTAATGATTTACTAGCAATTAATATTAAGAAAAGCGGATATGAAGACTCTTTACTGTAGATGAGAGACATTCAGAAATGTGTTATATTTAAGTTTAGAGTTATTTTGAATTATGTAATGCTTTGAACTATCCAAGTGTAAAAACCCAAATCAAAAAGGCATGCATGTTTATTCAAAAGCAAGTCTCATTTGATTCAGTGGAACTTTTCCTGGATACATTTGCAGTCTCGTTCATCTTGTGCTTGTAGCACTAAATTAACTTATCCATCATGTACTTTTTGTACTAAATTAGTAATCGGTCCAACTGCAGAATGAATACTAACCAGTCTCTCCCATGCTTTTCTTCTCTGTGTTATACCACTCTTGCTTCTCCCTTTTTTCTTTTTCCGATCCTCCTTTTTCTGCCCTCTATAATTCATAGATGTGTGCATCCGCAAAATCCCAAAGCCTCCTCCTCCCCACATCACTCATCGAAGATACAAGACTTGACCAAAGGTCTATAAATATAAAAACTGACCTGAGGTCTTCAGGCACAGGTGAACCTCAATATACTCTGTTCTAATCTTAGAACAGATAAAGACCAGTCACATATAACAGGAAATATAACAGAGGAATGGATGGATAACTAGATGGAATTAAGCTAAAACAAGACCAGCCTTCGCTCTCTCCTGTCATCAGCCTGGAAAAGGATACTTCTATTGTAGCTGAGGAATCAAGAGAAAACCCTTGTGGAATTCCACTCTACTGCTTTGTAAAAGAAGCACCCTTGTATGTCTCTTCCCTTTCTCCTTCAATTGGCAGCTTGCATCTGCGCATTCCTACCAAGGAATGGGCAATTTCTAAGCAGTTGACTGCTTAGTCAGCTCTATAAATCATAATGAGTTCCAATTTCAAATTCATCTCTTGTCTGCTGGCTTTGTCTCTAATTTACTTTTTTCCAAACTGTGGCATATGTCCTGTTTCATTGTCTTATTCTACAGATTCTGTAAACTCATCCTACTCCCCAGTACACCCAATACCACCACTGCCAGGTTGGGGAAATAGGAACTGAGTTGGCACTAAGAAAAACTAGGTTGCCCCTCAAAAATGTCTCAATAAGGATAGAAAGAGATTTTAGCAGAGTAATATAATCCTAAATGAAGATTATGGAGACTTTATTTTAGAAGATACCAAATTTCAGGTCAGCATCAGGCCCTTACATAAAATTCTGATTCAAAAATGGTTCCCAAGTTAAGTTAAATTTGTTTCTAAAATATGTATTTTTGGATACTGACGACTACTCCCACAATTTATTTTAGCTATTTTTCTCCAGAAGGAGCTAACTGTACACACTTTCCAGTAGGAAATATAAAGTATCCATAAAGCAGTTACCATGTATAAAAGTACTTCAGTATTCATGGAAAAAAATATGGTTTAATATAAGGTAATATTTATTTATTTATTTTTAAAAAATAAAGTTGCAAAGGAAATTTAAAATTCTACTATAAATAATTTTCTAAAAATGGCCGAGTTTCACAACGTTGCACTAAATATAAAAAAAATTGAACTGACCCAATTGTTACATTTCCAACCATTTTTAGAAAGTGGACTATTGTGCATGTGTTGTGCACTACAAAGTCACCTTCAGTGTGTAGGCTTCTCACCTTTATGGGTGATGTGAATCTTTCCCAATCTCAGGTCCAATATAAGAGTTTGAGGGTATGAGGGTTCTGTGCCGAATCTTAGTTGTTTCTAACACAGCAGTTTTCAGAACAGACATCTCTGATGTTCCTGGGATACTACATTAAAAATAATCATTTGATTGAATAATTGCAAGTACATCATTATCAACACATAATTTCCACTGAAATTATTGATGTGCCATCTTCATTCCTGAAATTTTGTCTTTTGCCAATGGCTCTAATGCGAACAACAATGAGGAAGGAGATAGGTTACAACTTTGTCTTGTCCCCTTCATTATGATACCTTTGTGCAAAAAAAAAATGTTTCACTATTATCTTAGCTTCTTATACATTCTCTGATCCATGTGAGAAAGCTTGAGCTAGAATTTATCATTTCAGAACTATAACCATGAAAAGCCATTCTAAACTATGAAAATCTTTCTTTGTGTCAAGGAAGATTATTTTTACTGATTTATTTTTATTTTATACTGTCAATAACATGCAATGTATTTGATATCTCAGATATCTCTTCAAACAAAACAAGTCTAATGTTTTAATTCTGTTTAAAAAAAAAATCTTTCGAAGTAATCCTATAAAAAGCTTGTAGTCTACATTCAGTAAGGAAATGAGTCTACGTTATGTAACCTTGTGGCAAGATGGGTAGCAGGTAAATTTAATTAATAAATAAATAATGATTTTTCTTAATGAAAGGACAATTTCAAAATGGAAACCTTCAACTTTGAGGCCAAATACTATCCTGAAGAATTCTCATATGTGCAAGAAAATAGTGACTATTTCACATCTATTACTTTGGCAGAGAAACTGTTTTATCAGCTGCAAAAAATCATTGGTCATTTCCACAGTTGGACACATAGTTTTCAAAGGACAGAATTAATGATGTCTATAGACATTTAAAACTTTACTGTCTAGTACAAATGCAAACTAATTATTCCATTCCACTATCAAATAAAAACAGCTTCTTAAGAAAATACCCAATTAGTTTTGATAAGACATAATTTATATTTATTAATTCATTAAACTGAATACTTCACAGCAGATTTTTAGAGATGTTTTATCCACCAAAACTAGTTTGAAGAGCTAGTTATATTTCTATCTTTATTATCAAATCCTAGAAAGTAATTTTCAAGCTTTAGAAAGTAAATGCTTTGATTCCTGTTCTATTGTACTGCTGGATATTTTATATGCTTTAATATATATCTTGCTTTTAAAATCTCTAGTAGATTATTATGTATACATTATATAGCTCGATTTATTTTTGGGAAACTAAGCAGGATAGATACTTAGCAGAGATAAATCTGTTCATATAAACACAGGCAGCCTTTCATTGGCCAAAAGTAAGATAAATAAATAAAAAAATACCAATTTCAAACAGATGAAAGTCTTCAAACATGAAAAATTCACGTTGGACATTTATTACTATCATTATTTATTTGATAGTCTAGTTAAAATAAGATATAGTATTGGGGTTTAGGCATTTCATGTTTATTTTTTATTTCAAAAATATATGCATTATGAGAGCATTCTGTATAATCCTGCAAACAGAGATACCTCAAAAAATATCTCTTTTATAGAAATGTTACTTCCTTGAATATAGTAATAATTTTATAAAAGAGAACCCCTCATCTGTGGTTGTTGATAATATTCAGCCTTTGATTTTGTGTCTGTGTCTGAAAAAACTTTAATTAAGAATGCAACAGGATTTTTAAGCTGGAACTGAGCTCTAAATAAAGAGCATTTTTTCCTCATCTTTTGAGGAAATATCTTCATTTGCCAGACTCAAATCATCCGACAAATGTGCCCATTGCAATTGGCATAAGATTTAACATACCGTTAAATCTTGGTAAATCACAAAACTTTCCTGAGATTGAGGCCAAACTATTTTGTCAAAGGTCAAGAGGATTGTGAGGAAAGGATTTGAGTTCTTTCTATATCATAACAATGAACCACTTTCCTGTCAAAAGTGATTGTGATTCTCAGTGTTCCCAGAATACAATTAATTCTCTTTAAGTTGTCGATTCAACTTTATCCTAATTCTGATTTCCATTCAGAAGGGGAATGAGTTTGCCTATAAAGCTCATTGGCATCATGTACTCAAGTTCTTATCTCAGGCCATGAGCTGAAGGTTGACAAAATACTTTTGAGAACTATAGAAGGAAAAAGAAAGAAATTGAGAGATAGATGGCACAATTCAGAATGCACTTTGGCAAACAAGACTTACTCAACATGATAAAATCATGCTATGTTTCATGGTTGGAAGGAAAAACAAGGTATTTAATGATTAGCAGAAGGTCATTAGAACCAACTAAATCTTGGGGGGGAGGGGAATTCTGTTCCAAGGGTAGATGCAACAATAGAAAAGGCTCATTTCCTGGTTCCTGCAATATAGCATTGCTTACGAGGAGAGAGCTGGAGCATGCCTGCCCTGTCAAATCTGATGTAACCAGAAACAACTCAAGATAGGTGGCCCCATAGATGACCTGGCTTATGCTTTATAATGTTTATATTTTACAGATGACAAGTAACACTTTGAGAGGCTTCCAAATGCTCTTCAAAGGTAATGCTGGGTAGTCAAACAGATGACCACAGAATGAGTGATAATATATAGAACCTCTTGATCCAGAAGTGGGTGCAGTTGATGCACGAAACATATTTGTCCTAAGCCTTTACTAGCTATAGTTTTCTCCTGCTCCTAAAACAGGAGCTATGAGTCCAGGAAGACACCGAAAATTTGTTTACCAACTCTATCTAAATGAATCCCCATTCAGAATTAAAGACGGAAAAATCTTCAGATTTGCGGAAATAGTGTGTCACGGTTCCAAACTAAGACAGCAAAAGAAGAGGCCACACTGTGAGCAGAATGGATCTCTTTACTGGAGTCTCAGTTTGGCACATGTGAACAATACAAGTAAAAGGGTTTCTAGCCAGCATTACTGGTTTCTGCTACGCAGTGGCTATACAGCTCAGCACACCTGATCCAGTTGCTCCTGGCTGACTCCAGCAAGTACTTTTTCTGGAACTCTTTTGCTCCCTGGCCAGCTCCAGCAAGTACTCTTCAGGCCTGGATGGCTTCTGAACCAACTACAGCTGGCTTGCCTTCCTGGCTCCCAATGTGAGTCCCATCACCCAACACATATGTGCCCACATGCAACCCCCTCCCCCTGTGCATGTATGGCAATTCTGAAATGGCACATTGTGGCAACAAGTTCTACAGTTCTTCTGGTACTGGAGCCTTATGAACCCTGCATGTTGCAACTATTAGTATGCTAATTGTCATACTTTAAATAATTGTAATTTCCAAACATTTTTTAATCCCATGTTGTAATGGTATATGGGAAAGACCTTGTGAGACAGAAGGAGCAACCAATGTGAAAAAGTTATGTCAGCCCACAGGAGGGAAGGCCTGGGAAATGTTTCAGAAGGGACTCCCTAGTTTTCCAGAGAATAAAAGGATGATGGAAAAAATATTTTTCATCTGCAAGATTCTGTTAATGCAATCTTACAATAAAGATACAGTTAGCATACTTGTTTGGGCTTCTTGTTTATACCAACTAAAATATAGTGCATGTTGCAGTAGTCAAAACTGTTATCACCAAAATATCAATATGTACTGCCCAATCTGACTGGATCTGGAATGATAATAGCTAGCAAACTGGTTGCAATTTGCAAAGGAGTTCTTTTCTGTAGCTGTCACTTATCAATCTTATACTGATGATCAAGCAACTCTCTTAAATCTTGGACTAGTTTTTTTTTTAGTGAGAATGCAAACCCATCCAAAATATAATAAATCTCAAATCCCAAGAGTAATTTCTTATTGTCCCCATCCCAAAAAAGTCAGCCTTGACAGCATTTAATTTTATTAGGTCTCTCTTGTGCAGGTCACTTTGAACTCAGGCAATGTTCAAGGGCATTGGTTGTCTTGTAGAGCCAGATGTTTTCCAAAATTCTGAATAGCATGTTCCAGTGTTTTCATAATTCACATAGATGATGTTGAACTGCATGGCTGATGCAGTAAAAGCCCATGGAACGCCATAAGTCAGCAGTATTGTCAAACAATAATTCCTTGTCATTTTGTGTATAATTTGATAGGAATGAGAAAAGAACTAGTAAGTCTACATAGTCTTTGTTCAGTGCCTAGTACTGGTCAGCCAAAAATGCAGCTTCAGAAACCACCAAAGAAGATTAAGCAGCAAACTTTCTCTAATAGCTCTAGAAATCAGGACCTCTGCCCTTATAATTTGTTACATTCTTTTCTTAAATCTTATCTTGTTGTGTTCCTGTTTTTTTTAATCGTTATCAATTCTGCCTCTCTCTCCTCAGAAGATTCTCTTGATCTTAGCTCCCATAAAGACCTACAAGTCATTTTCCAGCAATTGATGAGCTGTGATTGTAATACTCTCAACAAATACACCCATCTTTCTGGTTTATTTATGCAGAATATATTGTTCTTCAAACTATTTGCCCTTTAACATGCCTTATGTAATTAGGGTCATAATTCTACCATTACTTTGTATCTTTCCTTTCCTAAAAATTATAAAAACTGGCAACCAGCCTCAATTTAACCATGTATGTCGAATATGAATGGTTGGTTACAAGCTCAGAGAAACCAATCTATATAAATGACAAATAAAAGCAGCTGTTCTAACACAGAACATGCAATGTGATGAGGATGCTAAAAAAAAATAATTGGAAGACAGACATTATATGCTTTCCAAGGTCATTATGGAAACTGGTGATCAAGCAAAGAGCTAAACTGCCAGGCTAAGCAATTATTCAAGGCCTTATATTCTGAGTTGACTTGGTTTCCTGTTTTCAGGAAGTGTTGCTATTTTCTTTCAAAGATAAGAAAGAAATTTCATTTTATACCAGTCTTTCTTGCCTCTCTCCTGGACTCTTTTCTTCCCCAATAGACAAAATATATACATGACTGAGAAGTTGAACTGTTTTATCAGTGGTTTGTCATGTCACTCAAAAGGAAAGGGGTTAAATGTAAATAAAGCTGGAGAATGCTAGTTACTGAAAGGAAAAAGAAAAAAACTCTTTATCCTATAATTGGATTCATTCCCAGCAGCTTCAGGCTAAGGTGAACTTGAGTGGATGTGACAGGTCATGATCTATGTATTGCTATCAGGCAACTGACCCAAACCAGATAGGTGTGCACAAACATGTAGATCAATCCATTAGAGTGGATCAAACAGATTTAAGTGTGTGACAGGGTAGAGGTAAGGCCCAGGTACACTTACAGTTAAGTTGCTTTTGTTGTTGTTTTTCCTGACATGAAGATTAACTCTGCATCAGGTAGCTGTTTCAGCTCAGTGTTCTAAGCCCTTCACTGGCTATAGGAGAGCATAGTTTTGCAGGATTAATACACTGCTCAAAAAAATAAAGGGAATACAAAAGTAAGACAACCTAGATCTGAATGAATGAAATATTCTCATTAAATACTTTTTCATTACATAGTTGAATGTGCTGACAACAAAATCACACAAAAATTATCAATGGAAATCAAATTTAGCGGGATGGAGGTCGGGATTTGGAGTTACACTCAAAATTAAAGTGGAAAAAAACACTACAGGCTGATCCAATTTTGATGTAATGTCCTTAAAACAAGTCAAAATGAGGCTCAGTAGTGTGTGTGGCCTCCACGTGCCACTATGACCTTCCTACAATGCCTGGGCATGCTCCTGATGATGTGGCGGATGGTCTCCTGAGGGATCTCCTCCCATATCTGGACTAAAGAATCCCGCAATTCCTAGACAGTCTGTGGTGCAACGTGGCATTGATGGATGGAGCGAGACATGATGTCCCAGATGTGCTCAATTGGATTCAGGTCTGGGGAACGGGCAGGCCAGTCCATAGCATCAATGCCTTCATCTTGCAGGAACTGCTGACACACTCCAGCCACATGAGGTCTAGCATTGTCATGCATTAGGAGGAATCCAGCACCAGCATATAGTCTCACAAGGGCTCTGAGGATCTCATCTCGGTACCTAATGGCAGTCAGGCTACCTCTGGTGAGCACATGAAGGGCTGTGCAGCCCCCTAAAGAAATGCCACCCCACACCATTACTGACCCACTGCCAAACCAGTCATGCTGGAGGATGTTGCAGGCAGCAGAACATTCTCCATGGCGTCTCCAGACCCTGTCATGTCTGTCACATGTGCTCAATGTGAACCTGCTTTCATCAGTGAAGAGCACAGGGCGCTAGTTGCGAATTTACCAATCTTGGTGTTCTCTGGCAAATGCCAAACATCCTGCTGAAAGCCCAATCCCCACCTGTGGACATCGGGCACTCATACCACTCTCATGGAGTCTGTTTCTGACTGTTTGAGCAGCCACATGCACATTTGTGGCCCGCTGGAGGTCATTTTGCAGGGCTCTGGCAGTGCTCTTCCTGTCCCTCTTTGAACAAAGGTGGAGGTAGCGGTCCTGATGCTGGGTTGTTGCCCTCCTACGGCCTCCTCCACCTCTCCTGATGTACTGGCCTGTCTCCTGGTAGTGCTTCCATGCTCTGGACACTACGCTGACAGACACAGCAAACTTTCTTGCCACAGTTCACATTGATGTGCCATCCTGGATGAGCTGCACTACCTGAGTCACTTGTGTGGGTTGTAGACTCCGTCTCATGCTACCACTAGAGTGAAAGCACCACCAGAATTCAAAAGTGACCAAACCATCAGCCAGAAAGCATAGGAGCTGAGAAGTTGTCTGTGGTCACCACCTGCAGAACCCCTCCTTTATTGGGGATGTCTTGCTAACTGCCTATGCTTTCCACCTGTTGTCTATTCCATTTGCACAACAGCATGTGAAATTGATTGTCAATCAGTGTTGCTACCTAAGGGGACAGTTTGATTTTACAGAAGTTTGATTAACTTGGAGTTACACTGTGTTGTTTAGGTGTTCCTTTATTTTTTTGAGCAGTGTATATAACTAGGGAACTTGTGCCCTGTTGGGTTATCATTTCAAAGACACAGAATGCCCACAGGTGAGAAAAAACAGTGGGAATGGCAGAAACTTCCAACTTCCTTCCGGCTTGCCCACTGACTTATCTTATGGGAAGTTGATGAGGAGCATCAAAAATCTTCCTTCCTTCCTTCTCTTTCCTTACTTCATCTCTTTCTTCCCTTACATTTCTGCAGATTTCCCAATTTATTTTCCTTGTGGGAAGCTTGGAGGGAAAAATATCAATGGGGAAGCCAGCAGGAAGTTATACATTCAAAGCCAGAAGGCAGGTAAGTAGCTGATGATGGGTGGGAGAGAGAATAAGGGGGTGTTAATGAGAAATAGCACATAGGGGTGCACAAGAGGTGCATGTGAGTTGGGAAGGAGGTGTCTGGGTGCACCAAAAATGCCACATGGGAGAGTTTACATGGGTGGGTGCTATAAAGTTGGGAAGGATGCCCAAAGCTGAAAACAGTTGAAGGATAGCATGGGTCAGGAAGGGTGTATGGAGGATGCAAGAGGTGCCACATGGGTTGAGAAAGGTGTACGGAAAAGGCATGGATTGGAGAGGGTGCATGGAAGAGCACAAGAGGTGTCACACAGGTAAGAAAAGGCACATGAGGATAGCACAGGTCAGGGGACCACATGGTCCAGGAAGTATATGTGGAGTTCCTTCCTTCCTATTCCTCTCTTTGTTTCTTTCTCCTTCCTCCTTCCCTTCCTTTTCCAGCAGGCATGTAAGTGGCTGCTGCTGGGTGGGCGAGATAGTAAGGAATTTCAGGACTGACTGGGAAACTCTTAACATCATGACCACAGCAGCAGCACAACAACACAGCAACAGTCAGGAGCGTTTTCCAAAATTTCATTTACTTGGGAGCCATAGGGCCCAGATTTTAAGTACATTCAAGTTAGCCCATTTGAGGTACCTTGGTTCAAAAATTGTAGCTTTAGGATGTATTATGTCACTCAGTTACAGGTCATGACAATAAGAGTTTTATAGTGTTGGAAGGAAAATCTATCTGGTTCAGTTCCAAGCTGGTAGAAAGGCACTGGAAATAAAATGAAAGCTGGAGGCTGATTGGAAAGAAAGATTCCATTTATTGATAAGGCAAAACTACCAGCCACACGTGACTTTGGGACAGCTGACAAAATGGAGTTGAGAGTGGGTGGGTTTTTATACCTTCTTTGGGCTTTGTATTTAAGCTTTCTGTTCCTGTACAAGAACATGTCCTTTAATATTCTATTGGCTATTGTCAGATTCCTATGGGGTCATGGCTGGCTCTATAGGCAAAAGGGGAAATGCAAATTCTAGGTGCTTGTCCAAGCTAATTTTGTCAACTTTTTGTTTGTTGCTTATCTGAGTTTCTGTCTTGACCCAGTATTTCTGAATGGATTACCAAATCTGCATTTCTAAAAGCTGGCCTCCTCGGTTTCTGCTTGGGGCAGGGAAATTAGGGCTGGTTTCTGTCTCCCTTAATATTTTTTTCCCATTTCTTCTTTGTGGGAAATATTCTATCCTGCCTTTTTTAAAATATTTCCCAAAATATTTTATTCTTCTGGGGTGGGGGTGGGGGCTTCTCACAGTAGAATATGTAAATCGTAAATTAAACTGAGCTGGTGACTTGCATTCATGAAGGAACCTACCCATCTTTATAGAGCAGAGGCCTCCAAACTTGGCAAGTTTAAGACTTGTGGACTTTAACTCACAGAATTCTGGGAGTTGAAGTCCACAAGTCTTAAAATTGCCAAGTTTGGGGACCCCTGTTATAGAGCAATAAGCCTTCTCCAATTTGCACACAAACACAAATATCCACACAGAATAAATCAAAGTGACTTCTGAAAATTAATCCTTTCATTCATAGCTCAGTAAGAAAACTTCAGTCAAGTGTTGCATTTCAGCAAATGATCACAGAAATATAAGCAGGCATAATGCCCAGCAGACTTAAGATATGAGCAGTATTTTACAGAGGGTTGGAAGAAGAAGTAAAGATGTACCTCACGCATCCATAACATGGCGAGATTCATGGATTCAATGCGGACCAAAAATTTCATTTTGCCCGGTGCTTTACAATTCATTGCACAATAGGCTTCATGTATATTAGGGAATGGGAAGAATTTGGAAGAATGATTGTTACCTTTTAGCTTCTATTGTTTAAATACATTGCACTGTTTTCTTGTTTAATATCAGATATATTTTAGTGCAAGCCTACCTAATGTGGTAATTTCAAAACCAATGAACAAACCTAACAACAATTATCACTTAATATCTACACTTTTCCAAATATTTCTATGCTTTCTAATAAAAATGTTTACAAAAAGCTATATATTCACAACAAGGGGACATAAGGAGAACATAAGGAGAAACAATATACAAAAATGCATGTTAATTGCCAAGCCATGATAATAGGCAATTCTGCAACCAAATAATGTATCTGAGGATGAAAGTATAAAAATATATGTACTGTATGAATTAATATAAGATTTTTTTTCTTCCTATTACAATCTTATATTAAATGTATTGAAATAAACTTAGCATTTTAAAAAATGAGAAATTGGAACAATTTTTTCTAGTGAGACATAATTTATGGTAGTTTATACTGAAATAACAAAAGCCATGTTTAGATATTGTTGTCTATCTTCTGTCTATCAAAGTAGCATTTTATTCCCATAGTAGCCAATGAGATTCCTACAGAAGGCACCAGAAGAACATGATGAGTTTAGCAGCACCCAACAACTTAAGTTGTCCAGCATTTGATACCAAAGGGTTTAGTCCCTCTGACATTGGAAATAATTGCATTTGTATTAGTAGCCCTTATGTCTGGGAAAATTTCTTTGAGAGGGAGGAGAAGGAGCCAGGAGATTAGGCAACGGTTATATAAAAGGCAGCTGAGGCCAGGGTTCCTTCTGAGATATTGCCATACTCCCATTCCTTCTGTGACACAGTCGGGATGGGATTCTACCAGTTCGGACCAGTTCAGGCAAACCCCTTGATCCGAAGATCAGCTGACAGTGAATCTACCCCTGTTCTTTCCTGTGCTTTATTTTGTTTTTTAGAGGACAGCTGATTTGCACAGCAGCTGTTTTATTCACAGGGACTGCAGTAGAAGGTAAGTATTAGAGCTTTTTAAAACGTGGAGCATACATTTGGTGTGTGTGTGCTCACGATCACAGAACCAGTTGTTATACTGGTGGAATCGTGTGTGTGTGTGTGTGTGTGTGTGTGTGTGTTTTAAGTTTTCGCAGGTACTTACATGAATGCAGTTCAGCTTTGTTCAGGTATTTTCCCACGTCATTATAGTTGTGCTTTTAAAGTTGTAGCAATGTTTCAACAAGCCTGATGATGGCAGATGAGATTACTTTGGGGCTGTCCAGTGTCCTTTGATCTTGGGGCAGATTATACTGAAAAACATTTTACACAAATAAATTCGGAAAGGTTTTGGAGATTGCAGATGTCTCCAAGTATAGTGGGATAAACTAGAAAAATAAGCTCATAATAATGTAGTACCACTGATCCCAGATTTTATCCAATCTCCTCAGAGCTGTCTCTAAGCCTGTAGTAGCTATGATAATGTTTGCTTAACTTCTGTTTGTCTATTGCACTTGGAAGATACTTTGGCCATTTATACTTCTGTTCTTTCCAGTGTAGCTGGTCATACTGGATTAGGACAAGAAGGCTTGCGGGAAGGACAGGTTTCTCCACCATTGGTGGAAAAACTTTGGCTGACATATCCTAAAGAGTATTGAGTCAGTAGTGGAAGCCTTAGTGAGTGGCATACACTTTCACCCTTCTGTAATGAGTATAGAGCCTGTCTTTCTAACAGCAAGCTCTGCACTCATATAAAGCAAATGCTTCCACTACTGACTCAATACTCTTTAGGATATGTCAGCCAAAGTTTTTCCACCAATGTGTATGTGTGTGTGTGTGTGTGTGTGTGTGCTGTTCAGCTTCCTTCGGGTATTATCTCACATCATTGTAGTGCTTTTAAAGTTGTAGCAACGTTTCAGCAGAATCTCATCTGCCATCATCAGGCTTCTGTATTGAGTTTGTATGTGGGTCAGGGTCTGCATTCATATATATATATATGTTTTTTTAGGCTTTCGTGGGTACTTACATGTGTGCTGTTTAGCTTTCTTCGGGTATTATCCCACGTCATTGTAGTTCTGTTAAAGTTGTAGCA
>BLBF01000020.1:54606684-54643118 GCA_015471245.1 Laticauda colubrina | reverse complement strand
TGTTTTTGCCCAGGTGTTTGCCTGGCTTGTGGCATGGAGATCTTTCTTTTTGAGAGTGCAGGTTTCCAAATGATTGACAGTCTGCTTGAATCATCTATTCATGCTTTCAGGTCTTTTTTCAATCTCTATGGCTTCTCTGATGATTCTGTGGTTGGGGCTTTCTATAGTGGCTAGGGTTTTAGTGCCATTGAAGGTGATGTTGTGACCTGTGGTTTTCATGTGTTGGACTAGTGAGGAGGTGTGTTCCTGTATACAGAGACGTGATGATGGCAGATGAGATTCTGCCAAAATGTTGCTACAACTTTAAAAGCACAACTATAATGATGTGGGAAAATACCCGAACAAAATTGAATACCCTATATATGTGGTATATCCTAGGGAGCCATTGGGTTTTTTGTAAATGAGGATCTCCAGGAAAGGAAGTTGGTTGTTGGTTTCTGTTTCCATGGTGAATTGTATTTAGGGGTGTAGGTTGTTAAGATGTGTGAGGAAGTTGTCCAGTTCTTCTTTCCCATGTGGCCAAATTATTAAAGTGTCATCTACATATCTGAGCCAGACAATGGCTCCCTAGGACACACCATCTACTGGAAAAAAACACAAACCAACCGCTACCTAAATGCATAATCCCATCACCACCCTGCACAGATCAACTCCGTAGCCAAGACCCTCATCTCCAGAACCAAATGCCTAGCTGACAAAGATCACCTGAGAACAGAACTATACACCCTCACTAATGTATTAATTTCCAACAGATTCCAAAGAAACACAATTACCAACCTAATCTGAAGAGAGATACCCCAAAAAAACCAAGACACAGAACAAGACAATGGTATCACACTCCTCCCCTACATCAAAGGCACCACAGACATAATCAGCAAAATTCTCCACAAACACAATATCAGGAAAGCCTTTGGCACTGACCAAAAAATAGCCAACATCCTAAGAAACCCCAAAGACAAAGATCCAGATAGAAAACCAAGAAGTTTATGAGATACCTAACGAACAATTGCCTAGCCACATACATTGGACAAACCAACAGGAGAATAAAAGCACGCATCTCAGAACACAAAAATGCAGTCAGAAAAGAAAAAAATACTTCCTCCCTCTCCCAGCACCTTAAAGCCACAGGACATGAAATTAATTTCGAAGGAACCAAATTAATATCCAACACTGAACATTCCAGCAAGAGAATAATCAGGGAAGCCATCTAAATGGAGAAACACCCCCACAACATGAATAAACGGGACAATACCTCCCACCTACCAGACATCTGGAAACTAGCCCTCACCAACAAATGAGTCCCAGCCACAAAAACTGACACCAGACCCAAAACAACATGGGACACCACTGCCAATCCCCTCATCAGACCCAGGCCCAAACCCATCCTATAAATGAAGGATAACCATCATCCAGAAACCAGACCATGGCTGCTTCGCCAGCTGTCACACCCCCAACCCCAAAACTAAACAAGCTGACACACACCAAGAACACAGACCTAGACCCCAAACTCAAAGCCAGACCAAAACTCAGAATGCTACATCACAGCCACCCACTCAGGATATCACATCAGAAAACTCAGGAAATTACACCACAAGAACTCAAGAAGTTGCAACAAAGCAAATGACCCAGGAAATCACAGCACAAGACCAAAGACACCACAGCAATAAAACTCACAAGGTCATCACACAACCCATTACCCAAGCCGTTACAACACAGGAGGCTAATGGAAAATAGATCAAAACACAAACAACCCAGGAGATTCCAACGCAGGACCCAGGATACCACAACAAAAGAACTTGTAAGTCCATCACACAACCCATTATCCAAGCCATTAAAACAAAGGAGGCTAATGGAAAAAAGATCACTACAAAACGACCCAGGAGATTACAATACAAGATCCAGGATATCTCCACAACAAAACTCACAAGGCTATCACTTCAATCAATCACATCAATCAATCACTGATTGATCACAATCAGCCCATTATACCAACATCAACTCCATCAACCAATCAAAAGGCAGCAGCGCAGTCAACCAGCCCAGCACACCAGCCCCCTCCCCAGTATTTATAGAGAGACTGCAGCTCTGATCTCACACTGCTTGCACTGGCATGAAGCCAAAAGCACCAGCCTGAGGATGGCGAGTGGGACCTCGCTGAAACGTCACCAAGATACTCTTAATCTTACATTGTAAATGTGTTGCCTTTAAGCTGAACAATCAAACTTCCTGAAGAATTACCTGTTGCAAAGCTGAGTACCAATCTGCAAAGTTGTGCTTTGATTGCCCTATGGAAGGCCAGTTCCATCCGGGAAATGGTGGTCTTTAATGTCACTTGTATGTGAAAGCTGAAAATTGGCTGTCCCCCAAAGATCAAACACCAATAAAACTCATTCATGAATTGCAAATAAATAATAAAATTTAACTGCATTATGATTTGGGAAACAAAACAGGCAACTGTATATTGAAAGTATTGAGAAAAAAGTACGTTGGTATTATTCAAAAATCCCCACCAATTTCACAAAAATATGAGCAGTTATTTTTTTCATGTCAGAGTAATAATACTGGCAACTAATTTTCTTTAACAAGACAAGGAGCATTACATCTAGGACTTCAGAACCAAGACAAAACATCAGTTGGCTTCTATAGGACATTTGTGAGAGAAAAGTAGCATTGTCAGAAATACAAAATGCTAGTTTTCAGAGAGTTAATTTTTCAATCTTTGTCAATGGCCCTCAGATATTCTGTATCACTGTCTTGCAGATTTGAATGTACGTGTAATTTACATAGACACAGTAAAGTTCCTTCACTGTCTGCAGTGTTTTATACTATTATTGTCAGCTTGATATATTACTTTCAGATAATGTGAAGAGAGAAAGGAAATGAGGAGCATATTAGCCTGATAAATGTCAGGTTGAGTAAAAGGCCTCAGTGTGGTCCACTAATAAAGTGGTCCCCAATCCCCATTCCATGGACTGGCACCAGTCTGTGGCATGACAGCAATCAGGCCATTCAAACAAGCAAAGCCCCATACATGGGATGCAGGCAGCATGCGAAATAAGCACCTTCCGGTCCACAGAAAAATCTTTCTCCATGGAACCAGTTCCTGGTGCCCAAAAGGTTAGGGGTCACTGCACTAATAGATATATATTAATTCTTAACATATTGATGAAGAAGCTCAACCTAGGAACACCAATGAAAATGAAGGGCCTGATTCACTCAGAGAGGATCCATCTTTCATAGGGTTGAGCCATCAGTAGCAAGTTGTAGGCTTATCTTCATTCCAACAAATTGCTTGTTTGCTTATTATCAACTTGTATGCCACCTCAGCCATAAAGTGATCCTAGTTGCTTCCAAAAATGTAGATGGTGGCTATTCTCATCCTCTGTGGAAAATGACCATAATAAGGAGAAAACAATCAGTCTCACTGAAGAAATCTGCCTAGGAAAAGCACAAAAGAGATGCACTAGGCTAGTATGAGATTATTGACTTGCAAAAATAGATTGCATTTGAACAAGCTTCATGGTACAGGAGAGGACATTCTACTTTGGTAAGATCATTAAGCTGTTTTATTGGGGAGAGGGGAGGAATGATATCAAGACTCCATTGTTTGTCACAATAGATGCTCTGCTTGAAACTGAACTGGCTTTTGTTGAAATAAGTGATAATATTCCCAGATAGAATTGAACAATAGTCCTGGGATGAAGTTTGAAGCAAAGAAACTAAAGAAAAAACACAGTGCAGCAAGATAACAATATCCCCACCAAGTGTTGTTATTCTAATGTTGCTTTCCTTCTCAAAAAAACAAACAAAAAAACAGGAGTATATAGCATTGTGGTACAAACCCAGCAGGAGTTAAATCTTACTATTGATTATGTCTCCCATCCCTGCTATGTTCCAGTGAATGAACATGAATTACATTTGCACAGAAATTGGGAGAAATGCAAGCAGTCTGCAGGGAAGAATAGAAACACAAGTTAAAGGCTGCATATTTAAAATATTTATAATGTGTTAAAACCCACTGAATTTCAAATATTTATGTATGGACAAAATCTAATATTAAGAAAAAATGTATTAAAAGTTGCCAAAGGCACTTTTCTTCATTAGCAAAGCTGAACATCCACAGATAAAGCAGTCTGTCCAGAATGTTTCTATGCATTAGCTGACAACAGTCTGTAAATGTTGTTTGGATTATAATATGTCTGTTTTTCAGAAGAGATCAGCTTATTTCCAAACCATCTCTTTAAAACTAGATATTCTGTTAGGAATATGAGTCTCCTAACAGGTATTTGGGTTAGAAATATATAAACCAGGATAAACATTTTAGTACTATCTCTTTAAGGGAATGCAAGAGCATGCAATTGGGTGTGGTTTTTCAAACTGCAATAAGATGGAGCCAGAAACCTGGGTTGTCTTAGTCTGAGTCTCAGAAGAGAGTGCATCTTTGTTTCCTTCTGTTGGAAAGTATTGCTGTTGCTCCATTTTTCATAATTGACTGATATTATTGGATTCAATGTGAGTCTGATACTGAACTGTTTATGACACTGGACTTTGATATTTGGATTATCCTTAGATTGAAAACTGACTTATTTAACTTGTGAATGACTTTGGATTGCCTATTTTGGACTTTGCTTAAGCCTTTCTGGAAGTAAAAACCTACATTTACTGTACAGTGTATCTGTGTACTGTATGTGTATTATTCAAACACTACTCTCTAAACATCTCCCTGTATGCGCTCATTTTCCTAACGGGGAATTATCTCAACATATTCCTCATGAGATGGGAGAGGTATCACCCCCCATACTCTTTCTCATTCAGGATCACCATATAGCTAATAATGCTACATTATTTCTATCTCTGGATCAATCACACAAGTCACATCATTTTCTTGCATCCTAAATTCTTCTTTTTCCTATAAATGTATCTTCCATCCATCCACATTTATCCATATATAAACATACCCCCATTTCCTTCTCATGCCCCAAACTCGTTGATCCCTGACCTCCACTTTTGATGCTCTCTCAGCACTCCTACCTTGAACATTGCCTGGCAACAGTTTCATAATGTGTGTTGTTCAAGGAAAAGTACCTCCACAACCTTCATTTCCTAATAACGTCTCAGGATTTCTCTCACTTACTTTTGTTGTATACCCAGCCAACCCAATATAGCACAACATTGTATTTAATTTGATATAGTGGTTTTCAATGCCACTTATTGAATATTAAACACTTGCACTTGGATAAATTCATTAACTATTTGTGATTTATGAAGCCATGGAGTGCTTCCATGATTTGTTCACTAACACTGACCTAGAGTTTTCTGTTTTAATTGTAATAAAGAATTACAAGTAACCCTCAATTTATGACAACAATTGGGACTGGAACTCTTGTCATTAAGTGAGGTGGGTGTTAAGTGAGATGCATCCTATTTTACAGCCTGTTTTGCTGAGGTCCTTTAAGCAAATAATCACGACCATTAAATAAATCATGTGGTCATTTAGGTTGCAAGTGGTGATCACATGACCCCGGGATGTGCAACCATCATAAATATAGGCTAGTTACTAAGTGCCAAAATTTTGATCATGTGACTGTGGAGATGCTGCAACAGTTGTCAGTGCAAGGACTAGTCATAAGTCACATTTTGTAGCACCATCATAACTTCAACTTCAGCTTGGTCAAAGATCATAAGTTAAGGACTATCTGAAATGCAAGCTAAGTTCTTCAAGCTGATCACTATGCAGCAGAATCCAGGGGACAGAAAGGGAAGACCACACAGCTATTGTGCCCATTCATGTTTTCATAAGAGTTCTAGGAACTAGGATACAGACACTGAAAAGGCCCTTTGCCCTTACTCCCACTATTTTTATGTGAATCGGACACAGGGAACCAGCAAGGATGATCTCAATAGCTAGATGAACATTACACATGGCTTGGAAACAATCAAAAACATTTAATACTAACAACATCAAGAGAAGCTATTAGAAATCACATTGATACAAAAAATTTATTCCATTAAATTTATTTCTGGCTTCTTAGCAACTTTTGCAAGTTATGATTCTTTTTTCCTGTCATGCTACATATAACTATTTTGCTGCTGTAATGAATGGTTCCTCAGTAGCTTACATCAGGTGACAAAAGTGCTCATTTTGCCCCAAAATTACATGCTATGGAAACAGCATCTACACAGTGAATTTGTTCTCTGACACTAATAGTTACAAACATGATTTATCCACTATTTTCTTATTTTAAAAACTGCCCCTGATATGACTGGCAGACACATTTCAGACACATTTCTCTGGCAGAAAAGGGAGGGGATAGATGTGAAAGAGTCTGTGCTTTCAAAGAATGACCTTTCCTGATAATTAATTTGATGTTCCCAACACCATCTGCTGTGTCACAACCACATCCATCATAGTTGTAAAAAATTAAAACTCAATTAAAATGAAAACTGGTGTCACAAATTTGTCAGAGGAAGATACAAACTTCTTAGGAGCAAAGCTATTTGGCCCTTCTTGGAGGTTTACAGCTGTGGCCATTTTATAAGATTTGCAATAAGCCCCACTAAATGCAAAAGGCTCTGGGAGTGCCTTAACTACCAACACATTTTTAGAGGGTGTTTTATGTTAAACATCACATTATTGACTGGAATGATCAGTGGAAACTGGTCATAAAACCTGGGTGAAATTCCACAGTTGGACCACTTTGATTTGGGCCATTGTCAGGCATAACAGAAGAAGCAAACAATTTTACCTTACTCACCTATCTTATATTCCACTACAATTTGTAATGGTGAGCCACATCCTCAAAACTAATTTAGAATTTCTCAAGAAAGGCATGGCCACCCCAGTTTCTCTGCCCATAAACAGAGTAGGCTGGAGAAATTCAAAGGGCTGTTTCTAATGTAAAGTTCACCTATTGTGTGTTTTTTTAAAATATTCTTCTCAGTATTTTTCCCTTTATTCCTAATCCTCTCTCTTCCCCCCCCCCCCCAACTTCCAGGTAAGTAATCCTACACATTACAGAGACTATTCCCAGCATCAGCAGAAATCTATTGATGCTGGGTGGTGTCCAGATTCAAAATGCAAAATGCAGCCCCATCCATTTTCAGTAGCAAATTAGGAAGGTTAGACTAAAGGAAGTATGTTTCCTTCATGCTTAGAAGAAAATCAGGACTGAATATACATGCTTATACTAATGAAAGGAATAAATCAGATACTAAAACTTATAGATTTGGTCTTAAAATTATGAATGTAGATTATGAATAACAATTTGAAGAGCTATAACTAGCCTTTTATAAACACTTGTCATACCTATATAGGTATAGCATATCAAACAGGAATAGTCAAGAATAAATTAAATGCATACTTGGGCAACATAAATATATTCCTTCTTAAATTAAATAGGAATGCCTTTATGGCATATTCTATTTTGGGCAATAATTTGGGACATCATTTATGACAGCAGTAAATATCTGACTTTTAGAATCTCATTATTCACATAATTACAGTGTGACACCTTATTTATAACACCAAAAACTTGAATAAATGGTGGGATACACTAAAAGCTATAATTTTCTACAGTGCATGAAAATTGATAAACATTTAAGTACCTGCTTTAAAAGAAGGCTGCATTATCTTCTTGGGATTCTGTATAATTTAAGAAAGAGAAACCTGACATACACAATAATCTGGGAGTCAAGTTAACTCCTTAACTATGCAACCAGCTAACATAAAATTAAAAGTATTAGTGATAATATTCATGGAAGGTTTGTGGCATACATCAAGATGTTTAAATTCTAAGGTTGTTGGGCATGCTTTGTAGCTTACAGTTAGAAAGATAAAATGATTACGTTATCTAGAGGGAGGAAGAAAAGGCAATGAAAACACAGCTCAGAATTTCCATTTGCAGCAATCAATGTGAATTAGAAACTCAGATATTTTACCAAACCCAGCTAAACAGACCAGTTTTATATTCCTATGTATCCAATCACTCCAAATTTCTCAAGGGCCCTGGGTGCCAACAAGAACAGTTGTTGATGTCATAAGGTGCTGAGAGGGATTATAAAAAAGCTGTGTGGATTGCAGGGAAGAGAAAGGAGAGACAAATATCTGCAAAAAAGACAAGGCTTTCATTAGGTAAGCATGCTATACATTCATTTCTATGTTAGAAAGCTTTATAGTAAAACAGTCGTGTTTGCTATTCTTCCATTTTTCCTGATGTGAATATTGTGTGAAATTTGCTGGGCAAAATTTAAACAGTCTGCTAAAATGACCATAGATTTAAATTAAACCACATTTGTTCATCTTATAATAGTTTTGTACATATACCTGACAATAATAAATTTACAAAATCTAATGCCATATTAATCAAAAAAATCTCTAAATAGTTGATATGACTCAAAACCAAAAAAGGATTGATATTTGTCAGGCAGTCTCTTTCTCTTATAGCTTAATTTTGTTTTAACAAATAGCTGGCTTGGGAACTGTAACCTCCTGCTACGGTCCTGAGTGAGTTGAAAGCTCTTCTCTATTATGTGCCTACTGCTTACTAAGGAAAGAAAGCTCTTCAGTTAATTCCATTGCAAATAGCAGATAGGGAATTTTTTGATCTGGATCAGAATGGGATCAAGGAAGCACAACTCTACCAACTGTTCTTTGGAGAAATATCAGCCAGTCGGATATTTCTCCAAGCATGAAATTATGAATATTTCAAGGGCAAATAAAAAGCAAAAATATGAATGGCAAATACAGCACCTTGTTGGGTCTTTCTAGGCTGATGGAATTATAGAGGCAAAAGCAATTGTGAAACAAGATTTTTCCTGAGCCATTGTGTCTCATTGTACTGTTTCCCCACTCTTTTTTGTCCTCAACAATCAGAAAAGAGGGTAATAAAAATGGATCTGGCTCTCAAGATAACAATTTGGATTCTTTTGTTTTGGAAGTATTACTGATGTACAAACAGGAAACACACTGTTTGCTTGGAAGGTATAATCAGAATATTAATGTAGAGAAGTTGGCCCCAGGTAGCCAAGCAATGAAGGGGCATTCAGGGATGTAACCAATCAGACTAAAGGAAACTGAAAGGCTTTTCCTGCCCTAGCAGAGAAATTGCAAGGAAAATCCAGGACAAGCAAAAGAGGTAAACTGATTTTTGAGCCCTGATGAATACAATAATGTATTTGTGCAAAGGTAGGCATCACTGTTCAAAGCAGGAAGCAGATTGTATTATATAGTTATAAGTATCCACCTTTTCTATCATGGCAAGCCAGAAGCAATGATTCTGGTTCACTGAGCTTTAGGGTGCAATTGGCTCAAAGAATATCCAGAAATTCATTCTGTGCTCTAGCATCCATTTTCAGACATGTAACAGCTGCGCGTGAAATTGTGTTTACTTTGTTTTGTATTTTATTATAGTATCATTATTTTACCACACAGAAGGAAAAAGCTTTGCTTACAGTTTGATACATGAAGCCCTATTTGCAGGCTGTGGGTCAGAGAGGGTGAAATAATTCTTTGTATAATGTTCTTATTTTTCTAAATCAGGGGTGTCAAACTCAAGGCCCAGGGGCCAGATCTGGCCCACAGGGTACTTAGATCTGGCCCATGGGGCCATCCTGGAAAAAATCAAAGGACTGTCCCACGGTGCTTCTGCCAACAAAAACAGGCTCCCGAGCTCTGTTTTTGACTGCCACAGCCTCCTGCAACCCTCTGCCAGTGAAAACGGAGCTCTGGAGCCCATTTTCATTGGCAGAGCACTCAGGGCACCACAGTATACATGTATGTATGTATGTATGTATGTATGTATGTATGTATGTATGTATGAATATTGTGTATAAGATATATTTAATTCCTTTTCTTCTCCCATAACCTAGATACAAACTATATTAGTTTCAGAAACTGCAGAGCATAATTAGTACATGAAGGCTTGATTGGAATTAAATCTGATCCAAGAGCAGTATCCATATAATGGTAAAAGCACTTTAAAAAAAAAATAATTAACTCCGAGTATTACATTTTCTAAGTATTTTGACCACACTTCATTAAGCTTGTTCATGAAAGAGCATTTAATAATTAAAACAATTCCTGAAAATAGTTTAGATAACTGTTCCTTGCAATACAGTATTGTTGTCCAGTCACGTTGAAAACTAGTTTGCAATGGTCCCTTAAACTGAAGTTCCTATAAGGTGGGAGTGATAAACCATGCTCTTGGTAGTATAACCTGTTAAGGTTGATGAAGGAGTTAAGTACGCTGATGGAAATTGACCAGATGCATTTTTAGATTTCTTCTCACTACAGATGTCTGATTTCATCCCTCTGTCAAAATGTATGGAAGGAATAAGAGACTTGAAAATATAATAACAACAATACAAAATTATCTTTTCTTGCAAAAACCAGAACTTTTTTCTCATCAGGAGATAAATTATAAGAAAAAATGAAAAAGATTAATCCATGCTACAAAGTTCTCCATTTAAATACCTAAATATTATGAAATATAGCTTTAAAACTACAATAAACATTTCATTTTAGCAATACTGAGTGACAGTTTCAAATGCCTTGAAACTCAGTTATAAATATGGTTATTTCTTAGTAACAGTTCAGTGGGTTTGCAAGATCCCCTAGTCTTTATTTCATCAGCAAATAATCTAGTATTGGAGAAGAAAACAGAACCTCTAATCTCTTGTCCCAATTACAGGCATGGATCACTTTGAATATACTAGGGACAATTTCTACTCCTTCCTTTCTCATCTCCTTGAGTTTTCCAACACCCTGATTATCAGGTTTGGTACACTATACTTGTTTCTCTGGATTGTGAGAAATTAGGATTGATTGCCCACCAAACTAGGCATGAACTTTACTTGAAACAAGTTCCAGTTCTGGTCCGGAGGACAAACATAAAATATAAACTAGGTTCACACAACATGTTGAATCATTATGTAAAAAGTGTAATATGTCAGCCAAATAAGAGTTTGTTGATTTGGATATAACAACCAACCATTTGCCTGCACCCAGAAATGAACAGGGAATTGGAAAATTGAAGGCTGGAGCAAGATGATGTTTACATGTAAGTTTAAGAATGGCCACAAACCTTAGAATTACATGTGAACTATGCCATGCTGGCATCATATATCCCACTAAACTTTTATGTGATTTGATTGATTCTGGAATAACAAGATATGTTAACTCAAACACTGCAGTTTGTAAAGCATGCGCTATAGCTTAAAATTAAGTGTGTCCTCAATAACTCTGCTTTGTTAAGCAACAAAAAAAATGTAGAATGATGTAAGTAGCCTTCTGCTTAATCTAATTGTTCTATATTAACATACTCGAAATACCCTTTTCTGATTGGTCCATAAATACTGCTTGCTGATTGGCTAAAACAAGCCTGATTGGTTCGTATTATCCCTATGTGATTGGCCCGCCAGATCAGCGGGAGTCTTAAAGAGCCGTCATTGGCCGCAAGCTGCAAGCAGCCACTATAAAAGAGGCTGCCGTGGCTCCGCGGTCAGAACTGAATCAAGGAACCAAATAAAGAGCTGAAAGTCACACTGGTCTCGCGTCTCTCTTTTCCCGCGACGGAACACTGGCGACGAAGGTGGGATACTGAGACAAAGGAGACCAGTCAAGCCCGTGGCAATAAGGACTGACCAACCAATGAGATGGCCGGCAGCAACTCGCCACCCGCACCATTCGACCCGACGACTGAGGACTGGGAATCGTATATCGACTGATTCCTCATGTTACTCAAAAGCAACGATCTGCAAGGGATCTCCACTAACAGGAAGAGAGCTGTGTTCCTGACACACTGTGGGCCCACAGTGTTCAAAATGGCCAAAGCATTGGCCAAACCTCAGGACGTCAAACAGATGGCATGGCCAGAGTTGGACTGACTGTTGAGAGCCCATTATACACCGAGCGTCTCCAACCTTATTAGAAGACACAAATTTTATAAAAGGGACCAGAGAGAAAGTGAGAGTGTCGGGGAATTCGTAGTGGCTCTGAGGGACATTGGAGGTACATGTGAGTTCCTCAATATGGACAAAGCCATGAGAGACCGCGTGGTCTTGGGACTAAGGGATCTCACATTACAGAGCCGACTACTGACCGGGCCCAACATCACCATTACCGAGGCCATCACCGAGGCAACCACAGCTGAAGCCGCAAAGAAGTCAGCAGCAACCATGCAGAAAATTAATGCGGCAACCCAGCAATCATGGGCAGAGACAGGCCAACACCAAGAAAGGAAACCAGAGGGGAACCAAAAGACCACTACCGTACACCACGAGGACGTCGACTCCTTATCTGAGACCGACGAGGAGGAGGAAGAGATACACAGACTCCAATCGGAACAGTACAGGCAAGAAAGGAGGGAACGCAAGTCGGGTTTCCAATACGCCAGGTGCAGAGGAAACCATCCCCGATCCTAGTGCCGTTTTCTAGACACTATTTGCCGCTACTGCGAGAAACAGGGACACATTGCAAGAGTCTGCCAAAATAAAAAGAGCTACAGCCCAAGGCGATGAGACAGCACCCCTCCCAGGACCAGAGACAGACAGCAAGGAAATCATTGAAGCCGCGAAAGCAGAAATAAGCGGCTCAGTGAACCATATTGAAAGGAAGAGACCCATCAGACAATTACCATTGGGCATTCGAGCATACACATACACATACAGGTCAACATTGAAGGCCAACAGTGTAACATGGAAGTGGACTCCAGATCATATCTGTCAATTGTATCCTGGAACACCATCAAACAACTAATCCCCAGCATACGAAGAAGACAACTAGAAAATCAAAGACTGACCTTGAAGGACTACCAGGGAACAGGACCTCCATAGTTGGAGTTCAACATTTTCAAATAACCTTCAAGGAACACTCAGAAATCCTCCCATTGACAATAGTGGACAAGGATCGCCCAAGCCTGCTGGGGCTAGAATGGTTTGAGCCTCTGGGGATCGAAGTGACCGGCATAAACATCGTCACCAAGGCAGACTGGGAAGCGAGCCTGATGAAAGACTTCCAGGACATTTTTGACAGGAAGCTAGGCAAGTACAGAGGGTCCCCTATTTCATTTAATTTGAACCCAAATATAGCACCAATCCGTTTAAAGGCACGGCAGGTTCCATTTGCACTCAAACCAAAAATTGATGAGCAATTGGATAAGCTCATTGCACAGGGGGTACTGGAACAAATAGACCACACCAGGTGGGAAATCCCAATTGTGATCCCAATAAAACCAGATGGATCCATGCAAATCTGTGGAGACTATAAGGCCACCCTCAACCACGCACTGCAACAAAGCGCATACCCCGTCCCAGTGGTGCAACATCCATTACATTCACTGGGGGGAGGAAAAATCTTCGCAAAGCTCGATCTGGCACAGGCGTACCAGCAATTGCCCATTGATTCAGAAACAGCAGAGGCACAAACCATTGTGACTCACAGGGGGACATTTAAATGCAACAGATTACAATTTGGAGTCAGCATGGGGTGTTCCAAAGCCTGATGGAAGGGCTTTTACAAGAAATTAAAGGGCTGGTGCCCTATTTCAATTATGTGCTGGTAGCCACTAAGAACAAAAACCAATTGGAAAGCCACCTCAGGGAAGTCCTAAAAAGATTTAAAGAGGCGGGACTCAAGGTGAAAAAAGAAAAATGCCAGCTGGCCACCGAGAAAGTTGAATTCCTGGGGTACCTAATAGACAAAAAAGGAATTCACCCCACTGAAAAGAAAAGAAAAGCCATAAAAGAAGCCCCCAGAACACAGAACAAAACAGAATTACAAGCATTTTTGGGATTCATTAACTTTTATAATGTCTTTTTACTACACAAGGCAACAATGGCGGAGCCATTGCATAGACTACTCGATAAGACAGCTACCTGGACCTGGGACCGATGGGAAGAAGCCGCATTCCAAGGAATAAAAGATTTACTCACATCCGAATTGGTACTTATTCAATACAGCGAAACCCTACCACTGACAGTGACATGCGACGTATCACCTTTCAGCGTCAGGGCCATACTAAGCCACACACTACCGGACGGGAGGGAAGCACCAATCGCTTTCTACTCCAAGATGTTGTCCAAGGCAGAAAGGAACTATAGCCAGCTGGACAGAGAGGCACTAGCAGCGATCACCGGAGTAAAACATTTCCACGAGTATCTCCACGGTAGGACTTTCTTACTCGTTACCGACCACAAGCCACTTCTAGGGATACTTGCAGGGAACAAGGCCACCCCAAATGTATTGTCACCACGGATGACAAGGTGGTCCAAATTCCTGGCCGCATATAACTACCAATTAATCCACCGGCCAGGGAAGAGCATCACGTCTCTCTTTTCCCGTGATGGAACACTAATCACACTATCAGGTGTTCCTTAATGAGAAGATAGACTGCCTTCTATAATGTGCTACTTGATTCCCTCTAGTCATCTTTTAAGAATGAATAGATGTAGAGAACAATTGGGTATTTTTGAAAGTGCACTTTAGTTGTTGAACACCTCAATTTTAAGGTAAATTCTCAATAATTACTTAACAAAATGTTGGAATATGGCAGAGGTATGAGGCAAACACAGATGTCCCTCAGCAACTTAGAAAAATTATTAGTTTAGAGAAAGTATTTCTTGGAGCTTTTGATTTTCTTTTCAGCTCAGAGAAGAATGTTTCTAAATATATCTAAAAGAACTGCAATTGCATATCAGTAGAACATTGGTGATTTACAAGTCTAAAAAAGATATTTGTATTATTGAGTTTAAATAAGAATTTATCAAAATTATAATTTATATTTTGAACTATTTACAATTTAAAATGCTATTTGTTTAATGTATTTACATTTTGTCTTTTTATTCATTTGATAGTCAAGATTGTTGGCACAACATCTTGCAAGCTGGACTGCAAATACCAATGAAAAACTGTCCTTATAAATAAGTCTTGTTCATCTATTTTTTAATCCCTATTCTATACTGAAAAGCAAACATATTGTGATTAAAACTCCCAGAATTGCCAGCCAACATGGGCTAGTAGTCCTCACATTTTGAAGATGCCAGACTAGAGAAAGCAGTTGTAAAACAGACATTTGCTCATACATGTATATGCATACATACATAATACCACATGAATGATAGTGATTGGGAAAAATTGAACTCCTGAGACTAACGTAGCACCTAAATCTATTGGCAGAAGTTTTTGCCTCTGAAGATTGGTTTGTGAAAGTTCAGTCATTATGCATGCATCATCAAAATGCTAATTGCATTGGTTCAAATAAATGTTAATACATGGTTATGTTCACAGGGAATAATAGAAATGGAAGTCCACAAATATCTAGAGAGCACAGGTTGAACAGACTATTCTATACAGATTTAGTTTGCATATGCTATTCACGTTTAATGAATGAATTCTTTATTGGCCAAGTGTGATTAGGCACACAAGGAATTTGTCTGGTGCATATGCTCTCGGTGTACAGAAAAGAAAAGACACATTCATCAAGAATCATAAGGTACAATACTTAATGATAGTCATAGGGTACAAATAAGCAATCAAATCATACTAGGAAACAGTCAATATAAATTGTAAGGATACAAGCAACAAAGTTAAGTCATACAGTCACAAGTGGGAGGGGATGGGTGATAGGAACCATGAGAGGATTGATAGTAATGCAGACTTGGTAAATAGTTTGATGGTGTTGAGGGAATTATTTGTTTTGCAGAGTGATGGCATGGAGGAAAAAACTGTTCTTGTGTCTAGTTGTTCTGGTGTGCAGTGCTCTATAGCGTCGTTTTGAGAGTAGAAATTGAAACAGTTTGTGCTCAGGATGTTATGGATCTGTAAATATTTTCATAATCCTCTTTTTGGCTTGTGCAGTATACAGGTGTACTGAAAAAAGCCCATTCTTGGCTGAGTTAACAGTACAGCAAGCAAACATAGTTTATGAAAAACAATGGTTGGAATACAGCACTGTGTTAACCCTGAACCAAACAAAGCATGAGGGCTCCTTGAAGCTCTCTGAGCTTGCTTGCTTTCTTGCTTGGAGAGCACCAAGGACCTCACATGTCAACCTTGAACTACAAATATTCTCCTTTATTAGCAAACAAGGCTTTATCATAAATTCTAATAATGCAAATAAAAACCAAAAACATTATCATTTTAGGAGGCATCCTAAGTTGTACTTAATTCCAAGAAAAAAAAAGTATAAATAAGATCTTAATGACATATTTTGTTAAGAGCATGGCTTGCAGTCATATAGGTTTTATTTTATTTTATTTTTAGGCAGAAAAAAGAATGATTTAGGCCAAAATACAAGAGAAGATTTTCCTCTTTGTGTAAAACAGTGGGGAAAGAGTTAAAACTCCCTTTTTCATTTGCTGCAGTAAATTGGGGGCTGTGCAGTTAAAATTCTAAATGAAAGGGCTGCAAGCTATATATACAAGATAATCCTACACTGATTTCATAACTGGGAACTAGCAACTGGTTTTGACCTGTACACATATTGCACATCTTAAAGTGACTCTTTTGTTTTTGAATAAGAAAGGTTGTGTGAACCTAGACATTTTAGTTGATAAAACGTGGCTTTAGGTTTAGCATGTTGGATGGACTCACGAAAACCTCCTTTTTCCTACACATACAATACATATGATTAAAGAAAAACTAGTTTAGAAAAATGTACCAAGTGACATGTAAATTGCAGAGAGTCAAAAGGCTTAAAGAAAATATTTTTTGCCAAAATAACCCAGCGAAACAGCGTACTGAAGCCATAGAACCTTTCATAGTTATCACATTTGTGGGAGGTTCTTTCCAGCCAGGAACAAGCAACAATTACTTAAGTCAATCATTTCTAGCTAATATATAGCCTCAGTTGAAAATATTAGACAAATATGGACTCAGAAGTCAAAGCAAGAGGACTGGAAAAATCATAATCTCAGTGTCATTTTTCTCATCATTATTAATTTGTTTTAAATTATTTTTTAAAGCTTCAAGATGGTTCCAAAAAAGATGATAACAAGTCTTCTGCTCCTCTATATAACAGCCATGATAGTAAAAGACAGTGAAGGGTACCTTGCCTTCTATAGTCGTGAGGATTTCAGAAGAATGCAGGTGAGTGTCTTGAGAAATGGGTCAGTGACCAGAAATGATATGTTGCTGAATGTGGCTGAGCTTCAAATCCAGTTCCAGGGATTTCTGAGAAGATTTGAACAATAGGGCCATCCTTTAAGAATTCCAAAGGTCAATAGCTAGTCAGTTAACTTTAGCTAATACTGAGCTAAATGGACCAATGTCTGACTTGGAATAAGATAGCTTCTTATATTCTAGTGATTGGATTGCCTTCCATTTCTTCTATCTGTTCACCATTTTACTGCATTATTTTGTTCTCCTCTAGCAATATTTTATTTATAATTTTATTCTCTAATAATTAGAAACCAGCTAGAATCTAGAATCAGAATTTGCCTTTGAGGTTAATAATTTAGATTTGCTTCCTGCCTTCAAATTTCACAGAAGCAGAACTATTTCTTAAAGAGTTATGATTATTCGGGTCTTGGCATTATTGGGTTCAGCCTCTGAGGCAGTTGTCACACCATCCAAATGAACCCATGTGCATTACCTTATTAATTCAAAGGAGACAAGATAACAAGAATTTCTTTAAGAAGAAATTGCTGAAAAATTGAGCAGACCATTGTCTATATTCTCAGAGAAAAGCTTAATTTACTTTCTCAGAAAATGCCTATTAAGATATATAAAAATTCATGATAATGTATGCATGATGCCATAATGAAAGCAGGGCATATAAACCACAGGCCTTATTTAATCTTCCAAAACCTGGAAAGTTACTTTCACAGCATCTTCAAAACATGCAGGTGAATTTTGTTTGTGACAGAAAGAGAAAAGTATGGTTGGTCCTTATAAATGTATTGTTTATGCATGAATTTTCTTCATAGATCAACGTGTTATGAGTGTTTTTTCAACATATTAATAGCATTACATATAATTAACCTATGTCCTGTCTAATTAATCTCCTTCATACCCTGGCTTTCTCTATTGTTTGGTATGTAGCATACAAACAAAATATCCAATAACCAATGCTGGCCTCCACATGAAAAAGGTTCCTTACACTAGTCAAATCATGTTCTATAGAAGCTCAGCAGTCAGCTAATGTATAAAGCCCAATAATTAGCTGTAAATTGCAGTTAGTCCAACTACAACATAATGAAGATTATTAGAACTAAAGCACTTCTGGTGTTTTAGCTCTTATTGATTCAACAGATTGGAGAACGCCAAAAAATCTGCAGCACAGGGATATCTGACTTATAGCATTTATCAACTTTGTGCCTCCACTAAATGTACTGCATTTTATTTTTGGTCAGGTCAACTGGAATTATGGGTTGATGCTTAACTAACCTGTAAAACATTAAATTGCAAAAGTTGATCTAATATGTAGAACATGAAATAAAATTGAACTTATGATTTGATGCAATGATGAAGAGATTGTTTGCCTGTAGGTCATATTCTTCAATAAGTAAACCAGGACTCTGAATGTAAAAAGTTTTTAAACACATGCTGTTAAGGGAACGGAATGGACTATTGAAAACTGTAACATCTATGTAGTTGCATTTGTCATTATCTGACCAAAAGCTGGCCTACTTGATTATTGTATCCTTCCATACATCTCCAGGAGAAAGAAAAGAATCAAGCACAGAAGAAATTGCTTGACACAAGAGATATTGTTGAAGTTGCAGAAGATGAAGGGCAAGTAATCAAGGTACATTATTCTTTGGATTATGACAATTAAACAGGTAGATACAGCAAGAGAGCTTTTCTGAAATGTCAGTTAGTGTATCGAGGGAGGGGGGCTTACATACAGAGAAACCTAATGCAAACCAAATTTACTGCAATATTCTTAGACTGAGAATCTGCTTTATTCTTTTTTGCACAGCTTGATATCCTGTAGGTTTCCAAAAACACTTTAGCCAATAAAAAGTTCCCTTGCAGTATAAATATTATTACTATTAAACTATTCTACTGTTCAAAATGAGATATACTTGAGTTGATTGAAAGAAAGATTATCACGAATCACTAGTCAAATATGAATGTTCATTTCTTTTATTTGGAAAGAAGAAAGCTCACATGAAGTTCAGTTCAACTGACTCAGATGTTGTCATTGATGAGTTTCAGTAATCAGGGACAGAAAAGTTTACTTCCCCTTTAATCAGAGGGGGGAAGTCCACTTGTTTGTTTAAACCCAATATTTAAACTGAATAATCCAGTTAATAAGGTGCCCAATACCTGGCAACAAAATGGACAAATACTCTCATCTTGAACAATCCTTAGATCTTCAAGGGACAATCTTTGATTCTGCCTATCCACTATTTTCTATCCTCTGTCTTATCAACCATTGCAGATTTTTTCTAGTCCATCATCTGTTTGAATCCTATTTTCCAAGTATGAGACTTGCTGATCCTAGAGGAGCAACTAGTCTTTATCTGGCCAAGAATAAGGGTTTGTTACACTTGTTCATTTTATTGTCTCCAAAGTCATCATTTGAAGATGCTTATCTTCTAATCACAACTAGGAAAAACCATTATATCAGCCATTCTGATCTTGTAGTCATGGGACATCTTTATCCTCCATGTTTGTCATTGCTTTCCCCCAAGAGTAACACAATTTCTGTTTTAACTATTCTTCAGCCCAAGAAAACTATTTACCAGTCACACATTAATGACAGAAAATTGCAGCCTGAAGGAACTTATCTAGACAGGTTAGCAGAAATGCAGAGAATATAAACATCCAACCATCTTGAAAGAAAAAAAGGATAGTGAATGAATTTTTTAAAAACCAAAAACTCCTCTTTCTGGAGTCAGAGTGCTAAAGAATTAAAGGAATTAAGGTATGACTTTAAAGGAATTAAAGTATGACTATATATTGTACTATCTCTTTCACCTACTCATTATAGGTGAGTAGATTGTAGATTGTCAGCTGTCTGTCACTTGCATATCTTATATAAAATGTATGAATTTCTAGCAAATAGCCCTTGTGTCTATATTGTCAACACTACTTTCATTGGTAATGCTACCTTCACTGTCAACTGTGAATGCACCAAATGTTGGGTGACTTTTCTATTGTCTTCTTAATATTTAATATCAATCCAAAATATTTCCATTTTTCCTTTCAACTTAAGCTCTGTCAAATTTCTCTGCTGTCAGCTAGAATGCCAATTTGGTATATTAGTTAAGGTACTGGTCTGTGAGTTTTTGTCCCACCTTAGGCATGAAGACAGCTGTTGTAATCTTGTATCAGTCACAGTCTCTAAGCCCTAGGAAGCAGGCAAACCACCTCTGAAATCTGGCCATGAAAAATGCAGGGACCTGTCCAGACAATTGCCAGGAGTCAATGCTTACTTAAAGGTGCTCACTCTATTCAAAAAAACAAAGCTAAAGCCAATTAAATTCCCTTGCTTTCTCCAATACTCATCTTATGGATAATAATTTCTTCATGTCCCTCTATTTTTTCTAAAACCTGTTTGTTTATGTGGGGTTTATCTCTCCCTGTCTGATTATTTGTACAGTCTTAAGCAAAACATTGCTTGTGAGACAAATTAGCACTATGGTTTGCTAATTTGCACATTCTATTGTATCTCCATTATTCAGTATGGGTATGTACATCATTCTTTCACAATCTTTAGGCCACATGGTCTTGTTCCATACTGAGCTTTAAACAGCCAAGTTGTTAATTCATCTATGTTTTCTTATTTGACAGGTGATGCATTACCTCTTGTACTTTGGTTTTAATGCAGCAGACACAGGAATAGATTCTATATCTTTCACTGTTTCTATCACACTCTAATCCTGTTTATAAAGAGTTTCCTACTGACTTTCCTTTAATCTCATTTGTCTGTACTGGATCATTTACCTGATTATTCTTAAATAGCTAATTTGCCTTAGACTGTCCTTTTCTGATTTTCTTCTATCAGTTAACATACTTTTTTGGGGGGAGTGGGGGGAATTGAAATTTGAAGACAAATGAAAGGAGGTAGATGTAAAGTCCAGAAGTACTGCATTCAAAAACCAAGTCAGGAGACATAGAATTCCAATCCCTGTTCCCTAATAAGTAATCAAGTTTAATGAACATTTTGCAGACCAGGAAAAAGGAGCCATTTTGACAATTGTAGGCAAGCTATTCCAAAGTTCAGCAGCCACAACAAGAAAGGTATGCTTTCAAAGTCCCAGCAAATTACAATTCATGAGAAAAGGGACTCAAAGCATGAAGGCCATCTTAATCTTCTTGGGTACGCAGACATTACTGAGAGAAGGAGGCCCACAGATATCCAGGCCCTGAATCATGAAGGGACAACTAACACCCTGGATTGAACCCAGAAGCCAACTAGTAGCTATTGCACCTCTTGAATAGAGGTGTTACATAGGCACACCAAGATATACACATCACTATTCAAGCTATATCATTTCAGATTAATGTATCCTTGCTCTGTTAACAGTCAGAACAGGGAAAAGAAAACGCAATGTGAATTTAAGCTTGGCATGCAAATTCTTCTCTTCCACCCACCAATATGCTGATTATCTATAACTATTGCCTTCAGCTGACAACTTGTACATCTTGTACTATTTTTTATATATATTGCTTTAGATGAATAAGTGATGCATCTTGAATTTGCTGTATATTTTTGTGCCACTAGACTATCTAGTATGCATTATGTTTACATATATCACACCATTTCCAGCAGCATGAAGGAAGATATAGAACATATGTAACAATGTTGAAAAGATAATTCAGGTGCCTTCATTTCAAATTTATGCCCATTATTTCCTCCTCCCCACTTCATCTGTATAATGCCAGCAACACTATTCTGAAAATGTAGATACTATCTACCATTCACTGTTAGCAAGTCCCAGCAGATAACATCCAAAGGGTGCAATTATGCAATTATGAAAATTAATCTTGTCTCAATACCTCAAAAGACTACATACAAACCACAAGAGCCTTTTTAAATGTCCCAATCCATCCCAAAATTATTACATTTCTTATGATTCTCTTTAATCCTTCTGTGTTACTTATTAAAAATATTCAAAAACCATGAAAGCAAGCAACAGGAGCAAATATGTTCATTTTATTTGCATTCTATTCTCTGAACATTGGAAGTTTTTTTGTTTTCAGGAGAGATTTTTCCATGTCACCTGAGGGACTCCATATTTCTTGTGTATGAAAGCTAATGTTCTTGCTAGTCCAGATGTTTGAATCAATCACAGTCCAATAGTTCAATAGTTACTGATGTGCATGCATCATTGTGAACTGGACTACAGCCTCAAGACTTCAAAAGGGGATAAACTATCAAAACTTGTAAGAACAAAAAACACTGAATCTGAGTTTCACAATCACCATTTGAAAAAAGCAGCTTAACTCTATTTCACAGGTCACTGTGATCACTTATCATCAAGCTAAAATCTGAATGTAGAAACCCCTTTACCAATATTCATCAATAACAAATTCCTACTTATGGAATATCTATCTAGTATACATGATGCATAAGTGGTTAAAATGTTGGCTTGCCTTAGATGTTAACCAAGTTCTCCTTCATAGATGATTGCTCCAATAGAAATTGGAATACATCTGAACTTCAAACAGTTGGAAAAATACCAAGATGTCTTGAAGGAGCTCCTGACAGAGGTGTCAGATACTAAGAATGGCACTACGGAAATCTTAAAATTGGCTTTTCTCTCTCCTTGGAAGTTATCTAAGTCCTAAGACTTCAGAAATAACTTTTGCCTTGTGTCATGTTTTTACAAGGTACTGTAAAGGTTCTGTGTTTTTCTTTTTAACAAAATAAATATCCCCACTTCCCTACCCTCAAAAATACACCGCTAGAAAATGTATTGAAGTTTGCATTAGCAAAAAAGTAGAAAGAGTGTAGATCTGTATCAGTAGCAGAAAGGTCCTGTGCTTTGGAAGATTTTCAACTATTAGAAATCATATGTCTGATGAAAGACAATTGTCCTGTCAGTTTTTATCTTCTGTACTGCACTTTACTGTACTAATTTTAGGCAACTTTCACTAAAGTTATAAGAAAATTTAAAAGGTGTGATTACAATGCATTATGACCGTAACCCTATCTTCTGCTTCTGAATAGATATTACATTTTCTCACTAAAATTGTTACCAAATTTAGAAGTTAAGTGAACTCTAAGCTTGCAGGTTGCTATAGATTGTATATACATTTGATAAGGAAATACAATAAAATATGATTATCTTTCAGTTCCTCTATATTGGCATAAACATGATCATTTAAAAAGCCAGCATACTAGAATCCAAATTGTAGGAAATTGTGTAAAACCAGGAATCAGGAAATACTAGATAGACAATTATATCAAAAGTCTCTACAGTGTGCTGTAGCAAAATGTTCCATGTAAATCCATAGCCAGAGGAAGATCTTCAAAACTATAATGATGGCTTCTTAAAAATGTATATATCAATAATCTATACATTAATTAAAAATGTATATATACATATTTATACACATATCTATAAATGTGTATAATAAATGTATGTATGCAAAGTTAGCAATAGAGAAGGAAAATTACCACCTACCATACACATGTGATTCCTATCATAATGTCACCTGATTTCATTCACTTTTTGTTTTACTTTTTTAACAGATAGATGAGTCAAGCTGATGTCTGCACAGTATTAATTCACAATAATGGCTTTTGGCTGTTTCATCTCTGTAGCTAACTGATATTCTAAGAATTAGAAGACTGGAAGATTTTCTGCAAATATACAAGAATCAATTTACTGGAAATGTTATTGTAAGGCACTGTACTGCAAAATAATAATGTGTATGCAAACTAATAAAATGTGAAGCTTCAGTATATGATTATTTTGTTCAGTGTATAGTCATAAAAATTTTAAAAGGCACCCAAGGATACAAAAGGTGTTGTTTCAAATAACTGTATATTTGTTTTCTAGATAATGTTCACTCAACACATCACTCTTGTAAACACAGATTATTTCAGGTGCATTCCCATGCATTCTTGTTTATGTATACATTTAATTCATCATAACTGAATCAGACTCTTACCACTTTACACTAATTAAATGGGTTATATTTCTAGCAGACATCTCACAGGCTTGTACTTCTAGGACAATGAAACCAATTAATCTGATAGATAATACCAAACAATATGGTATCTTGTATATAATTCTGAAATTTCCCAAAATAATAATAATACTTTATTTGCGGTCACAGATCAAAACACAAGTACAACAAAAGAAGAACATGGGAAAGTTAGTCATGAACAATTGGTCACCAAAAACTTGACTAAGGGGAATTACAGCGTTCTTGTCTATTTCCCAAAATAAATAACATTTCTGATCTTTTGTAGATCATATTCAATGGTCAACAATCCTGTTGATTAAAGTTTTTGCAATAATAACACCATCAATAATTTTTTCCATTCTTATTTATTTGAACTACAGTTTCAGCATCATTTCATTCTACCCTTCTCTTAACACATGCACAGTTGACTATATACAACATATACAATTTATGTATTTTTGTATGTATAAAATTATTTATTGATACTACAACATAGAAAATTTAAAACAGAAGAATCAGTCATCCTTCCTTCACTAGACAATGCACCGTCAAAATTCCTAACTTATAGAACTCTCCCATAACCAATAAAAAACCCACACTGAACCCTACCACACATTATTTTTTTATGAACATGTCCTTGCCCCAAAGCATATCACCAACAGCATTCCAGTTGTATATACTGGATTCCCATCAATCTGCAGAAAACAGACTTTTTCTTTTTCCAACTTCAGCCAACAGATGAGGAAGTCGGACAGGAAATAGATGGTACAGCAGTGAGTAGTCCTCTACAGGGGCGATTGGGAGAATGAGAGAAATGAAAGGGGTGAAGGACATTGTAGTGGGTGGTTTGGTTTTGGGTAGTTCAACACATTTCCCAAAGAACAAGTAGTGCAACTCTGATTGAAAGTTTCCTCCAAACTTTTCATGTGTAGCTGTTCTTTGTCTAAAGATGTGCCATGCAGTTTATATTTAGAAACTATTCCTACATACTTTATTGTGCTGTTTCTGCTCAAGACCTTTGGTATGTTGTGACTAAAATACCACAGCCATTTTTTACAAAGCCTACTGAAAGGCTCTTGTTTCAAAAAGAATAGTGAAGATAATAGAGGAGAAAAGTATGTTGTTTTTTTGGATATGATCTGAATGTTTTCCAGTGCAACTGATTATGATGTGGCATGGCTCATTGTTCTGCTTACTGACTTATTATTAATAATTATAAGCTTTGTATAAAGAATAACATGCCTTTGACATACATCTATCATTGGGCACAAGCTTGCAAAGATATACATGTGATGAACACAGGAATAACAGATCTTTCTTAGAGGCTTATGCTATAAACCATAATGGACTCAGCAAACTTTTCAGCCAGTGGGTAGCACCATGCAATCTCATAGAGTGATTCTGGCACCAAAATGTAAAATTAAAAATAACCATGTCTTATATAATTTTATAAATACTCAGAGAATTACACATTGCTGATCAACAACTATTGTCAAAATTTTGTCCTTAACAGAATTAATTTGTAAAAGAGAAATAAGTTGCCAAACTTTAACTAGGATAAAGACTAGTATTCCCACTCCATTAGAAGATAGAGATAGGTGAGGGACTGGTATATTGCTCAAGAAACAGCAAATAAAAAGCAAGCTTTCCAAGAACTGCACTACACATGAGTATGCTTCTTATTACTAAACAGCCCAGTGTCTCTCTTTTTAAGTCCTTTGGCTTCAGGACTGACCTTTTAGAAAAAATGGTTTTCTTCAAACATTTCATGACCAACTTCATCAGTATCAGACACAACCCTCCCATAAACTGCCCAGGAGGATGGAAAATAGCCTAAGAGATTTGGGGGTGGGGGGAATGATATGATCATGGATGCACACTCAGACTGAATAAATATCAGCACACCATGGAAAATCTCAAGGACCAGCTTGAACAGACCATCATTCTTGAGCATCTTGAAAGGCTGAACTAGCACAGATAAGGTTACCTAGTTTGGTAATGAAAAATCTGCAAGAAAACCACCAAGATCAGAGAGCACCAAGGACCCTACAGTTCAACCTGAGTTACAAATATTCTATCAATACTTCATTTATATTAATTGCTGACATTATTATTTGACATCTGATGAACAATTGTCATCATATAGGTGGCACAGTTTTCACAACAGTAACATTTGAAAGGTAGAGAAAGCAAACTCAAGTGAAAAAATGACATGGGTGCCACAGATTAAATCAATCCATTTTCACACTTTTAACTTTAAAGTAAATCCTTCTGTCATTCTGAATTGTTGAGAAACTAGAGCACTGCACCAGAACAGCACCCAACCCTTCTGCTCTCTAGTATGGATGCTAGTTTTCAGGAAATGCTTGTTATCTAACTGATAGCTGCAATCTCCAGTGATAGTACTGTTTCCATGTTCATAAATGTACTCAGCAGTATTTACATACCATTTCATTCTCCAATATAACTTCAAGCAGAGATAATATTCATAGAAACAACAAAATAACAGAATTGGAAGGGACCTTGAAGGTCTCCTAATCTAACCCCCTCCTCAAAAGTTATAGGGTTTGATTTGAAATGGTTGTCCAAACCCTCTTAAAAACCTCCAGTTTTAAAAAAGTTTAATAAATGGTTAAGTAGGAATCAATTCAAAGAATTCTGGCAGTTAAAAATTATAGATGTTTATTCATTCCTTCAAACATTCAAACAACTGCTATTTGACTTTTCTATTCAAGCATTTCTTGTATACCTTTCCACCAATATAAAATGAGTCTCCTCCAACTCCTACCTCACAAAGGTTATAAGGAATATAATTAATCACTCTCAAGAATATAAATGATTTTTGCAAGAAAATCACTTTTTTCAATATTCAGAATGTGAAGAAATGCCCCTTCTCTTTTTCTTTCCTCCAGCTTAAGCTTTTATTGCAAATGTAGGTACAAGTTGAACTATGCCTGCAGCCACTGAACAATGGGTAACCCATGGTCTACAGATCCTGGGTCTTCTTGAGTATTTTTTTTTCCTAGGAAATCCCACCCATTCTTTTCACTGCTCATCTGCAAGGAGCTCAGTGTAGAGAAGGTTAAGATTTTCAGAACTGATCTAAAGGCCCTGTCACACTGCCCAACGGATGCAAAACGGACACAACGGACGAGCAAAATGTTCCATCCGTTGTTATCCGCTCTCAAAAGGGGCAAAAATTTGCATAACCAGTGCGGATAACATGGACGCGGGGAGGACGCAGAGCGGATGGAAAGCGGATGCGGAACGGAAGCCCAGCAGATGGAAGCAGATGGGAGCAGATGGCACATCCGCGAGGCTTCCGGGGGGCCTCAGCAAAGCGGACGTGGAACGGATACAGCGGATGAACAGCGGATGCACAGTGGATGAAGCGGATGCAGAGCGGAAGCCTAGCGGATGCACAGCGGAAGCCTAACGGATGCCTGGCATTAATTGCGCATGCGGGGGGGATGCATTGCATAAGCCACGTGGATATAAAGGGAAGCAGCTCTCACGTGGCCAGCATTCGGAGGAAAGACCTGCTGCAGGATACATCGAGTCCTTGCCTGCCCTGCCTGCATGCGTGCCTGCAAGCCTTGCTGCCAGCCATCCTCCCAGCCTGCCTCCAAGCCTCCTGGCCAGCCTCCCTGACAGCCTTGCTCGCTGCCTGCTTGCCAGCCTTGCTGCCAGCCTTGCTGCCAGCCTGCCTTCCAGCCTCCCTGCCAGCCAGTCTGCCTGCCAGCCTTGGTGCCTGCCTTCCTGCCAGCCTTCCTGCCAGCCTTCCTGCCAGCCTGCCTGCCAGCCTGCCTGCCAGCCTTGGTGCCTGCCAGCCTCCCTGCCAGCCTCCCTGCCAGCCAGCAACCCCACAACCATGGGGAAGAAGCGAAAGTCTCAGCAACCTGCCGCCATCCCTGACAAGAGGGACAAGGCCACCCTGCCGCCCCCTGTCCCTGACTCTGCTTCTGCTGGGGTTTCTGCTGCTCAGGCTCGCTCTTCTGGTGCTGGAGCTTCTGCTGAAGCTGCTCCTGGCGGTGGTGCTTCTGCTGCTATGTACTCTGCTGAAGCTGCTCCTGGTGGTGGTGCTTCTGCTGCTGCGTACTCTGCTGAAGCTGCTCCTGGTCCTGCTGGTCCTGCTCATGCTCCTGGACTTGCTTGTACTGCTCGTGCTCCTGGTCTTGCTCGTCCTGCTGGTCCTGCTCATGCTCCTGGTCCTGCTCATGCTCCTGGTCCTGCTGGTGCTGGTTCTGCTGCTGCTGGTGGTGCTGCTGGGACTCCTGGTGCTTACTCTGCTGCTGCTGATCCTGGTCCTGCTGATCCTGCTGCTGCTGCTGCTGATGATGATGATGATGATCCTGCTGGTGGTGGTGATGATGATGATGATGATGATGATGATGATGATGATGATCCTGCTGGTGATGATGATGATGATGATGATGATGATGATGATGATGATGATCCTGCTGGTGGTGTGGAGGAGCAGCCCCTACCACCTGGGAGCCCCTCTGATGAGGGCCCATCTGGTCCTGCCAAAGGGAGGAAGAGGCGTATGCGGGGACGGGAGAGGAGGCAATACTTCATTGAGGAGGAACACGAGGATGAGGTGCTGGAGTGGTTGAGAGAGAATGACTATCTGTGGCGGAAGGGACACCAGATGTACAGGGACACCAAAAGGAAGCAGGCTGCTTGGAGAGAGAGGGCAGAAAGTATGGGTTACACTTCGGAGGTGCTCCTCAGCTGGTGGAAGCACATGCACACCTGGTACGGGAAGCTGCACCTGAAGAAATCTGGCCAAACCACGGTTAAGCTGACGGACAGAGAGACCTATGTCATGGCCAGGTGCAGCTTCCTGGAGGGTGAGATCCGCCACCGAGGAGCACCAGGAGCCCTTCTCACAACCCTCTCTCTCTGGCAGCCTGCTGAGACCCAGTCCTCTTCCGGCCGAGAGTCAGTCCCTGTCTCCAGGCAGGTTTCTGTGGAGCGTGCGATGGCGGAGAACCCGTGGACAGCTGTTGTCACAGTGGTGGAGCACGTGGAGGACTCTCTGGTGCGGTGGGAGAGAGGAGACATCGAGTCCACCACAGTCATAGGCACATCCATCCCCGCCAACTCCACCTCCACAGAAAGGCAGAGAGCCAGACAGGAGGGGCAGAGCCACACTGTCCTGCTGGAGATCAGGGACACCATCCACACCAGTATAGATCTCCTCTCTCAGCTGGTCAGCACCGACTCCTCATCCTCCAACCCCAAGCCCTTCCTCACCTATGTCAACCAGACCCCAAGAACATGGAGGAACCCCAGTACCAGGTGGTGAAGGACCAGATCACTGAGCTGCTTCACAACCCTCCTGATCCAGAGGAACCTGCTCCCACCCAGTCCAGGTCTGCTCCTCCACCTCCACCACAGGTGATGTCCCTCCCATTCCATGGCTTCCCACAGCCCCTCACCTACCAGGGCTATGGCTACCAGGAGGTCCAGCAGCACAGGCAGCAGCCCTTCCCAGTCCAGGCACAGAGTCATCGGACGACATCGTTGCCACCGGTTCCACTGATGCCACTGATGCACCCACAATGATGCCACTGATGACAGTGATGCCACCCACGCCAGTCCTCACCCAGCTGCAGACCAGACAGCCCCACTACACTACTCCTTCCTCCACCCCACAGCCAAGCCCGGCCTCAGTACATCTCTCATCAGTACTGGGGCTGACACCCCATGGCATGGAGGAAGGACCTCTCAGCATCGCGGGTCTGAGCCAGCTGTATGAGAGCTTCCTCAACACACCGTCCCCTGTTGTCCTCTTGGGGCCAGGCACCCCAATGATGATACAGACCAGCACTCCAGCACCACCCACCTCCACAGCACCTGGACCCTTCACCCCTGAGACTGGGCACACCACCGAGTGACCAATAAGAGTGCCAGAGACTGGGTAGCTGGCTACCTGCGGACTTTATTTGGACACTTGACTTGGGTCATTTTTTTTTTACAGCTTGTTGTTCAATAAAGTTTATCTTTGATTCACACACTTGCTTCATTTCTTTTCTTTGTAATAAAGTCTTGGTGGAAACTTTTAGAATTGGTTTAAGCCTTTGCATGCTTGTGGGATGGGTTAAGGTAGCAGTGGGGTGGGCAGGGATACCTTTGGGATGGGTAATAGCTGTGGGATAGATAAACCTCCAGTGCAAGCATAGTGGGACCTTATGGTCCACCCTCCCAGGTGCCACACCTATGGCCCTTTATTATCAATAACAATGTAATAATCATCTACAATGTCAACACAAACACAACTCTTTATTAAATGCCCTGTTCATTGTAGGCCTACCCAACATACACGGCCCAATCTCATCCGTGTGATGAGACAGGCTGAAGGAAGCACCCATTAATCATCTATTATCCTGTCTTGCCACTCCAATGCTCCAGCTGGGGAGTTGCACCAGTGTCTCAGGAGGTTGCGCTGCTTCTTCCCTTCACGTGAAGCTCTGTTGGGGCCTTGCACATCCTCAGTGTCTATCAGGTTTAGTCCTTACCTCCATTCACCAGGCTCCATGTCCCCATTGCCTTGTTGGAGGTCCACGAGTCTGTTCTGCAATTCTGGGTAGCGGGTGCGCATGAGATTGTGCAGGATGCAGCAAGCTTCCACGATCCTCCTCACGGTCTCTGGGCGATGCTGCATGGTGGTGAGAAGTACCTGGAACCTGTTGGCCAGGATGCCAAAGGCGTTCTCCACCACCCGCCTTGCCCTGGACAGCCTGTAGTTGAAGATCCTCTCTTCATGGGTGAGGAGTCTGGAAGTGTAGGGCTTCATGAGATAGGTTCTGAGGGAGAAGGCATCATCCCCCACGATGAAGTAGGGCACATCTTGCATGTCGTTGGGCAGTGGGTCTGGATCTGGGAAGCCCACAATGAGGTTGCATTCCAGCCCCTCCTTGAGGTCACTGGAGTTGTATACCTGGGCATCTGAAGCTGAGCCGTTGCCAGAAGCATCGATGTACATGAACTTGTAGTCAGCATCGACCATGGTGAAGAGGATGATGCTGAAGAAGCCCTTGTAGTTGAAATAAGTGGACCCCGACTTGGCTGGAGCTTTGCAGGCCACGTGCTTGCCATCGATGGCTCCAACGGTGTGGGGGAAGTTCCACCTCTGATACCACTGCTCTGCAACTTTCTTCCAGCCTTCTTCAGTGGAGGGGCACTGGAGGAGCTCCTCCAGGTATTCTTCGATGATGGCCTGCACCACTTCTCTGACCACAGTGCTGATGGTGTTGTGTGGCACCCTCCAGCCATACTGCATGCTCCTGTACGTGGTCCCTGAGGCCAGGTGGCGCAGAGTGAGTGCCACCTTGAGTCCAGGTTCCAGGCTGGGCCGGAAGTTGGTGTTTGCCTTGGTCAACCTGGGTGTCAGCTGCTGCACAACTTCGTCAAACATGGCTGGAGGCATCCTCATGAAGTTCTGGAATGCCCGAGTGTCTTCGTTCCTGAGCTCCACCATCAGCTTGTTGTACAGTCCGTACTCTGCTCTTCTCCTGACCCATCTTCGCACCCAGACGCCTCTTGGCTGCCTCCTTTTCTTCCCGTAGTTGAGTTCACAGAGCCTCTAGATGGCTTTGCACTGTTGCAGAAGGATGGTGGCTGCCAAAAGGACTGTGTTACGATCCACGGTTGACATGACTGGATGCTGTGGAAGAGCAAGAGGCAGATGAAGGCTGCAGAGATCTGCACAGCTGGGCTGCTGGGCTGAAAGTGAAATGCAGACGAGTTGCTCCCCCTTTTTATAGGCAGTATAGATGTCCCTTTGCATCCTCTAGGCATCCTCTAGGCATCCTCTAGGCATCCTCTAGACATCCTTAATATCCGAGATAAGTCCCCTCTGCGAACATTTTTTCCATTTTCAACGCTTTGTTTCCGCTAGGCATCCTTTCTGCATCCGTTTTGCGTCCGTTCTGCCTCTTCCCTGCGTCCGAGTGGATGCGAGTTGCGCGGATGCGCAGTGGATGCCTAGCAGATATAGCGGATGCGTAACGGATGCAGAACGGATGCCTAGCGGATGCAGAATGGACGCATTGGATACATTTTCTGCACAAAAGTTTTGAGCAGCCCAAAACTTTCTGAGTGGATGAAACATCAATAAACGGATGCTGGACGGATAGAGAGGAAGCAAAACGGAGGCAGTGAGTACATCGCGTTTTGCAACGGATGGCAAGCTTTTTTGTCTGTTTTACATCCTCTTTGCATCCGTTGGTGCAGTGTGACAGGAGCTTGAGGCAATGATATCACTGATCTTATCTTCCCTACTCCCAAATTTTCAATACCTTCAAATCTGTTTTTTATATTAATTGGGGATTTTATCGGGGCAGGGGGGATCTAGCACCATCAATAATTATTTTATTTTTATTTATTTTATTTGGTTTGTCAATTGCTAACAAGATAATAGGTAAAGTAAAAACATAGTTATGAATACATGGATACATATAAGAAAAATAAAAGAAACAATAGGACAGGGACGGTAGGCACATTGGTGTGCTTATGCACGCCCCTTACAGACCTCTTAGAAAAGGGGTGAGGTCAATAGTAGAAAGTCTAAGGTTAAAGTTTTTGGGGTTTGGGGAAGAAACCACAGAATCAGGTAGAGTGTTCCAGACATTGACCACTCTGTTGCTGAAGTCATATTTCCTGCAATCAAGTTTGGTGCGATTAACCTTGAGTTTGTATCTGTTGTTTGCTCTTGTATTGTTATGGTTGAAGCTGAAGTATTCATTGACAGGTAGGATTGCAAATCATGCATTGCAATGTATGATTTTATATACTATACTTAAATCAGACCAGAGGCGTCATACTTCTAGGTTTTTTAGATCGAGAATTTCAAGTCTGGTGGCATAAAGTATTCTGCAGCGAGTAGAGGAGTGGAGAACTCTTCTTGTGAAATATTTCTGAACTTTCTCAACAGTGTTAATATCAAATACGTAATGTGGGTTCCAGACTGATGAGCTATATTCAAGTATTGGTCTAGCAAATGTTTTGTATGCTCTAGTTAGTTGTGTAATATTACTAGAGAAAAAGCTAACAACTCTTAATGCCTTTTTGGCTATGTAGTTACAGTGGGCTCTCACACTCAGATCATTAGAGATGAATAGTCCAAGATCCTTGACAGAGTTTGGTCTTGACTATTCAGCCTGTATTTTATTTTCTGATTTTTTTTGCCAATATGTAAGATAGAGCATTTATTTGTTGAGATTTGAAGTTGCCATTTGTTTGACCATTCTGATACACAGTCGAGGTCTTTTTGAAGGGTAGCATATATCAAGAGAAATTTTAAATAGTATATATATATATATATATATATTATTGTAATGTAATGAAATTAATAAAACAATATCACCTTTAACTGTGCATCTGCCCAGCAATTTCAATTCTTATTTACTTCACATAAATGATTGCTTTTTGCAAATTTTTTGGCTATAGCTGGCCCCTTCGGTTTAGGCTGGCTTGACTGCAAATTTAAGATGTCATATTTTAGCCATTTTTGTATATAAGCATATACATTTCCTTAGAGTTCCTCTTCCTTAAAGTTTTGCCATTTGCCTCTTTCTGATGCTTTTTCTTGTAATGAGCCACAGCAGAAAGCAGACTGCAGTCCCTATCTGTATGCAAAGCAACTCAGCTTGCTGTTCAGAAACTCCTTTTTCCTCTCTCCCAATCATCAGCATTCAATTGTCCTCCCATCAGTTTCAATCATTCTTTTTCACAAGCAGCAGCTCATCCAGTTTTCCAGGTTAGCAAACTCCATTACTCTAAGAAATACATGGGTAACTGCAAACAGGCTACTGAAGAAATTCATCTTCCTCTGTCCACACCAGATAGTTAAAAAAGCGGGGAAAGGGGAAATGTCACTAAAACAAACTGTGGTGATGGAAACAAAAGCAAAATCTCATTCACTGACAGCTTTAAAAATAATTAATCAGACAAAGCAAACATCAGAATGACAGCTTCCTCTCTATGTCCCATGTGAAGGGTTACACAACATAGGAAACACACCAAATTTTCAGTAATTTTCCAGTTAAATACAATTCATGCAAAAGACCTTCACATTTCTGAGGCACTGTTGCACCAATTTTTTCCCCTGCCCCTTGAAATTGTTGTTTTGTTACTAAACCCAATACAATATTCCATTTGTTTGTCATATATCTCAATTCCATACACCAATTAGCATTCTAATTTCAAGTGGGAGGAAAGGAATTTAAAGTTCATATGTGCTCATGCAGACTACATGTTGCTTTTCCTTAAAACCATGACCTTATTGTCAAAGAAGAAAAATGGAGAAAATCATGAAATTCCTGACATAAACTGCATACTTTCCCTACTTTTTCCCCCAGAGTAATATCTACTGATAGAGTGAGGCATAGTGGCCTAAGTAGTAAAGACTCTTACCTCCCATCAGAAGGTTGAGAGTTCAATACTAGGAAGCAGCAGATGTTTCCTCGGACAGTAGCTCCCAATATTTTGGGCACCAGGGACCAGGTCCATGGAGGAGGAATGGTTTCACATGCTGCCTGCATCACACAGATGGGGCTTCACTTGTTTGTGCAGCCCAGTTACTGATATGCTGCAGACCAATGCCGGTCCATGGACTAGGGTTTGGGGATCCCTGTCCTAGAACACACACACACACACACACACACACAAATCCTACAAACTCTGTGTGGCTTCAGGAAGGGCATCCAACCGGAAAATGCTCAGCTCCATGCCACCATCCCAACTCTACTCCAAATTAAGGGATTACAGTTGTAAATAGGAAGTTTTAATATCTAGCGATACTAACAGATTAGGATATATCTCACTCTATAATGCTTAGTAAAACAAGCAATAAAAATGATGGTAAAGTGAGAGGGAACTAGTAACAAAACAAATGATCATAGAAACTACCATGTGAGGCTGATATTGCAACACAAAGAATCTGGCATTCATTTTTCCAACAAAACAAAATGATACAACAAACTTGGAGAAACTTGTAATTAATTTTTGTCAACTTATCAGTGTTCAAGTGCAACATAAGATTTCAGGAAGAAGTAGATAAGGGCCAAAGGTTACACAGGTTATCTTCAATTTACAGGTTGTACAGTATGTTTGTGCCCGTCTGAATAATGTTCTCATACAGCCCATTTTATGCAAGGTTGGGTTGTTATTTGAGTAACAGAGCAGTTGGTTAATATTATCAGATTTGATTATTAGATTTTTGATTTGCCATCATCTCTTCTGGTGAGAATATCCAATAAGCATAGCATGTTTTCTTTTTCCTCTGTGAATTTTATTCCTTTGAATATGTGTCTTCTCTAGTTGCTCCTTTTCTATTTTGATATATAGGCCTTGTCTAGATACCAGTCATACTTTTTGCTTAGGGTCAAATTTTTCAACTTTCAATTTCCAAACATTCTGGGTGCTTTCCAAACATTTGGAAACATCAATTTCCAAACATTCTGTGACATGCCTTCGGGATTGTAAAGATATTTTGGTTTCTTTAATATAATTTATGTCAGTACTCTAATTTCTAACTGTTATGTTACAATCTCTACTAAGAATCCTGAGAGTGGTGACCTCATGGTGTTCCTCTGATTTGTGATATATCTGCCATCTACCTATTACCTGAAAACAGGTAGAGAAGCAAAAGCTGATGATGTCCATGATTCTGGGTATTTCAATCTTAATGTATTTGGTTAGATTGGGTTTGCTATGTGGTACTCCTACGATGGTTTCTTTCACTAGTTCTGGATCTATGGATGTGAAGAGTGCTGTGACATTGAATGAAGACAATTTCATCTTCTACTATTTTTATTTTCTGGAGGCAATGTATTGAAGAATTGCTAAAATATTGACTCCCACTGGCTGGACACCTCTGTCCAAAACTACTCAGGGCAGGCTGGCTCCTACAACTGCTGGTAGTTTCAAAATATATTAGGCCACTTCTGTCTTTAGCAGAACCCAGTTGTTTTGTTTTGAATACCTGATTTCCCCTGAACTTACTACTTCAGGTCTTCCAACAGTGCACCACTGAAATTGAATCCATCCACCTTGCTGCTGGTCATCATTTTCTCTTTCCTTTCACACTAAATGTCAGTGTTCCAAGTAATATACCCATAGCAAACAGAACCGGAGCCAGGTTCCCCAAAGAACAGTTATTTGGAGATATCATATTGGCACAAACTGCTGAAAACCAACTCTGAGAGTTCCCACAGTTTGATTAAAAAGTAAAAGTTTCACTTTTCCCTAAACAATAAGTCACATTATCCAATCTATGTCCTAGATGGTTGCCTGGTTACTTCTCTCCTCCTCCTCCTCCTCCTCCTCCTCCTCCTCCTCC
>BLBF01000020.1:54512137-54606584 GCA_015471245.1 Laticauda colubrina | reverse complement strand
TCCTCCTCCTCCTCCTCCTCCTCCTCCTCCTCCTCCTCCTCCTCCTCTCTCCAGCCAGCTTTTGGGATGTCCTTGGTTCATAGGAGAAACTATTGTTTTGGCTACAACAGCCCAGCTAGCTCTATTCCCCCATCCCTATCCTTGAGTTTGGCAACACTGAAACCTAAAAAATGGCCTCCGTGAGGCCAGCTTCAGGGTTGACACTAAATATGTTGGTTCTATTTCTCTGCTTAACTTGAGCTCTTAAAAGATTGTAGGCCTAGTTGTTGCACTTAGTAAAATGGAAGAGGCATTTTAATTTTACATTTATAGCATGATTGCTCCATATTATTAGCTGTCATCATTTATGTATTCCAATTTGATGATGTATAGGTTTAGGCTAGCCAGACACATGAGGAATAGAGGCAGTTAAATGATGGAAGCTCCACTGCTTTTGTAATGTTGCAACAGCTTGATGCTACCTACATAATTTTAACAAAAGTCTACAAGCTTCTAGACTTCTTCCTAGGTTACCCCACAAATAAGAAGAAATATTCAAGCTAGCTTCCATAAATTGTACTAACATACCAACGAAACTAATAGTTGAGTGTATAATTTGAAGTGTTTTGTTTTTATAAAACTCCCTTTGGTAAGGAAAGTTGAAATAAATCTTGATCTGATATCTTAAATCAGAACACAACTTAAGACCAAAAGGGTCCCAAGGAACCAGTAGTCACACAGACAGCTTCCTCTTATTCTAAACATATTTGACAGTCGAAGGGACCACTATTCATGGAAGTAGCACCAATAGGCAGCTTTTAATCAGCTGATGCAATTTTATAAAGCCTCTATGTTCTCCTCTTACAACTGAGTCAAGCAAAATGCAATGACATTTGTCATGCCTCAAAGATCATCACACTTCTTAAACAGAAATTTAAACTATATTAATAGGAGATGGATATTCCTCTGCTGATGGAATATTACAGCAGTCTAGCGATACCTTTCAGCTAATAGTCTGAGTTGCTCTGATGACTCAAAGGGGTGTTATATAAAAGCTAAATAATACACAGCATATACAGTTCAATTCCCCCTGAGGCAGCATTTAAAATTATTACAATTTATATAACTTGGGAGAATAGAGAGAGGATGTTTTAAATGAATAATTGAAAAGAATCTATAAAATGAGGCAATAAGGCCTACTGCTATGTTTCTAAGACTGAATATTTTCAAAAATGCAAGGTTTTCTCTTTTTTTAATTTTTTTTTCTTTTAATATGCTGGGAACAAAGTAGTATGCTTTTGAAATTGCCTGGGTAAGCTTCCAGCAATCTTTACTTAATGAATGTTCTGCCTAGTATTGGTGCTGAATTCTCATTTGGCAAGACTCAAAGGAGCTGAATTCCATGAAGATGCAGATTTTGTGACCTCGATACTAACCTGTAGGACAGTGTTTTTCAACTTCAGCAACTTTTGAGATGTATGGACTTCAACTCCCAGAATTCCCCAGCCAGGGGAATTCTGGGAGTTGAAGTCCATACATCTTAAAGTTGCTGAGGTTGAGAAACATTGCTTCAGGAAATCCCAGCAGATTCAACATTATTTAATGTTGCATAAAAATATATTAACTGTCTTATAACAAGTCAGAACTTTGAACCATCCACTCCATTAGAAACAACTATCTGGGTTTTAGGTTGGAGCTTTATTACACCTATGTGGGGATACAGGGGGTTGAATCTTGGTTAAATCATGTACCACTGAGCCACAAAACCTCATAGTGGCCTTAGTTAGTGTAAAAAGCTACCTCCCCATACACCAGTGATAGAAACAATACTAGCAGTTCTGTATCCCAGCGTGGAACAATTCATTTCCAGATTGACAACTTAATCAATAATAGCAATAAACTTGGATGTTAGAGTCATTTATGATTTCAGATGCATCCATAGTATATATTTCATATATTTCCCCAAGAATTATTTTGCTAAAATTTATAGCAAGACAGAGGAATGAATAGTACATATTAACATCTACCTGATACAAAATAAGAAAAGAAAATGCAATTTCGTGGTTATGCATTTTATACATTTTTTCATAGAGTGTTGACAATGCAGACTGCAAACAGAGAGTCATAGTTCACAGCTTTAATAGCTTTCATGAAGAATAAGAATCAATTTAAATATCTCCTATAATCTAATTATTATCAGGAGTCCATAATTCTCAAAAACTGTAAACATTTAAATTTATAGAAAGTATAAAACCCCATAAATAAATGCAAATAAAAACCTGACAGAAAATTAAGCTCCCCAATTTTAAATATAAATATAAAATGTGTAGGTGGGAGCACTTATCATTTTAGAGCACTTTTAGTGAATGCAAATGAAAAGATGCTGAACACTGACAATTTATCAAAGCTCTGAAAAAATAAATCTATAAAAACCAAAGTGTTATACAGAAAAATTGAATTGTATTATCGGTCGGCATTACCTTAGAAAAAGATCATACTGATTGTTATTGCTATTTGTTCTAGAATCAGCGCAATCCCATAGATTCTATCTCAATCACAGAACTCTGAGGGTTTCTAGCCATGACTAAGAATATGTTTTTTGAACAGCATCACAAGAAATTGGGATTACAGATAGTCTTCAATTTATAGCCACAATTGAAATTTCTGAATTTCCATTGTCAAGCAAGACAATTGTTCAGTGTGTCATGCCTAATTTTATGACCTTTTTTGTCATGGTTGTTCAGCGACCAACTATAATGGTGAAGTGAAGTGAATCTATCTTCCCCCACTGATTTTGCTTGTTGGAAGTCTGTGATGACCCAGAGTGTAACACAAATGTAACAAAAACCAAAACATAAATAAATGGCCTTTAATGCCTCCAACTTGGCCCCACTATTCAATAATTCTCAGTTGGAGATAAAACTTAGTCAAAAATAGTCTTCAAAAGAAAGCAATACAGTCCAAACTTAATGAGCAGATAAAGAGGAAATAAAAAACCAAAACAAACTACAATGAAGGAAATTCCACAATGGGCTAGGATAAGTAATTACCAACTTCAAGGAAATAACAAGGCACAGTCTGTTGGAAGGACGCCAAAGAAGATAACTTCAGCCCAAAATAAAACACTCTTTGCTTCTAGTAATGCTGTGTTTTAACCGTCTCTCTTATATACTATTCTCCCCAGCTGCAACCAATGAGGGGGATCACGGCCACTTCCTCTCTTGTAAGCAAAGTTGTTTCCTTCTCTGTTCCTCCCTGCACCCTTCTAGGATGAAGAAGGGATGGGCTTGGTTCTTCTTTTGACTGCCCAGCCGGCCTCTGCCCTTCCCCAGGCTCCTCCACAACCTCCGGAGCCACACCTCCACTCCCCGTTGGCTGTTCCTCCTCTCCCTCAGAGTCCAACTCTAACAAGCGCGTGACAAAGCCAGTTGATAGGGTCACAAATGGTGATCACATGACCCAGAAACATTGGAATCCTTGTAAATCCATGGGTATGCTGCAATGATTGTAACTCCTAAAACCAGTTGTAAGTTACTTTTTCCAGTGCTGTTGTAACTTCAACAGTCACTAAACAAATGGTTGTATGTCAAGGATTGGAAACAATGATTAATGTCTACTGCAGTGTCACAAAACCAGGATTCTTCATAGGTTTTTTAAAAAATAATACTGTAATACTAATAATAATCCAGCCTAATTTGTCACATAACCCAGGAGCGAGAGCCATAATTGACTGCTGCTGAAGAATATTATGTAAAATTGTTCAGCAGCATAGTAATGATTGGAAATAAGTTGTGCTGGGTTATAGCCGAGATAATTCATTTAAAGGACTTTGGGAGTACTGCAGAGCTTGCAATCTACTTCATAAACCTAGCTTGTAGTAAGCGGCTATATAATAGGTTTGCAATCAAAAGATGTCATAGCAGATAGGCTATATGCATCATTTATCACTTCAGGAAATAGTTATCTCACTGCAAACCCATTTAACAAAGTCTGGTGATGAACCTTAAGTCAAATCTGCACTCAACTAATGATGAATTGAGGTTGCTCAACCTCCTGGCCCAGTCAAAACATAAAATTAAAAGGCTGGAGCTCAAGTAACTCTTTTCACTCCAGCAACACCTCTGTAGGAAGGTCTGCCTCTTATTCATGATACTGAAAGTGAGCAGTCATTAAGTCATTATGAGGAACATTAGTCACTATTTCTGCATGATCTTTAATTAAATTCAAATATTAAGCAGCAATATCTCTGTTTTCATTTATTTTTTATAGATGTCTCTATGACTCTGATGTACTAAATTTAATTTTCAAATCACTGCTTTGTTTTTTATTATTAATTATGAGTCTTCTCATCTATTCCCTATAGGAAAAAAAGTCCAGGCCTCTATGTCCTCTTAATTCGATGCTGGAAAATCAGATTTTATCTATATTAAGTAGGAAATCACAGAAGGGAATCTAACTGAATTTATTTCAGAATGCTATAAAAGATCAGATTTTTCAACAGAGTCAAGCAATATATCTCTATTATTTTCCACGAGTTTTTTACATTGTTAATTAATCTTTCTCCCTAAACCTTCTGCAAGTTTTTTACTGAATTTTGAAAATAAATGTCATTTTCTGCTGTCTATCTGATACTACATCATGCCAACATTTGGATTCCACTACATCATATCTGACACTAAATTTATAGAGTATTATATGAAGAGGAAAAATATTCTTGGAAGAGAACAGGTTATATTTTCCCTTAGAATCATCACTTCTTGAAAAATATATGATTATGACATATATTTGGAGTTTTCAGGGTACAGTACAGTATGTAGTAGAACCTTGCACATACACAGCAGGGATGTAGGGTGGCCCTTATTACACACACACACTTACTACGGATATAGTAAAATTAGATTCAGAATACTCAAAATAAGAGAAATCCATAAAATAACTCAACCAAAGGATCCTAATCCACACCTTCTTCTTCATTTGCTATGTTTATTTATTCTCCAATTCTTTTCCAGATATGAGGGCTATTTTTACCTGGTTGACTCATTATGTCTCCTCCATGATGTCTAAGGAAAGAATAAAGGCAAAATGGAATTTCTTTATTCTCTTTTTAAAGCTCTCCAGAAGAGAGGGTTTTTTTTCTGTTCCTGATAATAATAATGTTTCTGAATTCTGATGATGGCCTACAGTGGTGTATTAACCATCAGACAAAGCATGTGCTTAGAGGACCAGGCCCAAAGGGGGTACCCCAAAGTTGAGAAAGAAAGAAAAAACAATGAAGATTTGTAAAAAAATCTTATATGTACAAAGGAGAGGGCACCAAGATTTGTCAGTGCTTAGGGCACCAGTGAGCCTTAATCCACCACTGATGGACTAATAGCCCGATAGTCTAATGAAGATCCAGTTTGAGTTTTTTAATGTTTTTGGCACTGAATGAGGAGTGCTTAGAACTGGTATTCAAAGTTGCAGCCATTGCTGCATCCCCGTGGCCTCATGATCATCATTGGAACCAAAGTGCCCATCCATAATTCCTCCCCACCTATACCCCATACCATTAACCCTTCCATAGCTCTCATCCATAGGCTTGTTTGCCTGGACTGTCACTTTTTCCCACATCACAGTCACATCAGGTTCCCACATGAAGACACATATGATTTTGGGGGTTACTATGTACAATGGTAACCAGCTCTTCTGGGAGTGCTGTCACTAAGTGATGCGATCATAAAATATTGAACCTTACAACCACATTATTTAGCAATGGAAATTTCAGTTTCAATTGCTGTCATAACCCAAGGGCTACCTCATTTATTTAAAAGATTTGTATGGGCACTCATAATATAGAAAATAAATCTAGAACATTTTAATAACAGATAAACAATACAACAGATTAAAAATTCTCTCATACCAACAAGTGCCATCAGAGTCCCATCTCAGAACTTAAAATGCAAGGCCCATTTCCCCTTCACACCCAGTGCTACGAGAAAAGGAAGATCTTCCTCAGTCCTATCAGGTGGCATTTAAAGGTGGGCACTTGGAGTGAGCTGTATAATTAGTCTTAAAATTACCTTAATTTTTACTTGATTAAGCTCTTTACTATTGCAAGCCTTACTTTGCCCTGAACTGGATTATAAACTGTGTTCCTGAGAAACATTTTTTTCTGTTGACTGTGTGTATAATATGCAGTACATTTCATACAATGCCATACCATTTCTGTCTTTAAAAGAGTGCATAATCAGAATGACAGGAATTGAAAAATAATAAATAAAAAAATGTCTTTCTATCACAAGGGTTGTCATATTTTTAGTATAACAGGAGCGTTATACTGAAAATACACTTTGAAAATACCACAATCAATTTATAAATCCATACCTCTTTCTTCCTAGATGTCTAGGAAATTGAACAGTTAACAGAATGTTTGGATGATACAAGCTGGAAGTAAACTTTATCGAGCTATTTCATTAAATAACATCTTGAGGTATTAATATATCTGCCAAAAAGAAGAAAGGAAAGAAGAAAACAAAAATGAGATAACAATGGTAAAAAGATATATTCCAGTGATGGCAAACCTTTTCAGTGCCAAGTGCCTAAACTGGGATGCGTGCACGCACAAGAGTGCTGGAAACCGAAGACCAGCTGGGTGGGACACATGCACGTACCAGAAACCAGAAGAGCAGCTGACGATGGCACGTGTGCCCACGGAGAGGGCTCTGCACACTACTTCTGGCATGTGTGCCATAGGTTTGCCATCACAGATATATTCCATAAGCTGAATGCCCCTGGGCAGTGTAACAAAATAAAAGTACATTATGATACACTGCTCTAAACCAAAGTGGAGAAATAACTCTGCTTGCTTCTGCATACAAGACACACACTCATATGTGATGAGTTGCAAACTTGTAGCCTACCTTGATATCATTTGCAGCCCACCCTAATATCACCTCCAATTCTCCTTGATGCGATGAGATCTTAACCCATCTTTGAAAATAGCCAATCAACTTTGCAAACATTTTGCAAAGCTTCCTCTATAGCTACTGATCTAGATGCCTTTTCCCTGGAAGGAACTCCTACTTAATCCACTCTAGTCTCTAGGTTTCCTTCGTTTCAAAAGACATCCTATTTCACTGAAAGAAGGAGCTTTCCTTCATCCAAGATAAGGTAAGGTAAGGCTGGGGACTAAATGAAAATTGTTTATTATGGTTGAGCCTCAAAATGGTTAATTGAGAAGTGAGTGAACCACCACTTCTTTAAAGGTTGACTTTTTCTCAAGAAAAAAAAAACATTATATATCATCTCTTGTAAAGCCTTAGTGAACCAGGAGGAACATGGATGCCAAAAACCCTAATCACTTCATCACATCCAAAAAAATCAAAACTCTTCCTATATAACCAAGACAGACTAAGCCTCACTTATCTCCATAAGACCTGCTTCAAGATTAGAATCCATCTTTGGAGTGAATCCAGGCAAATTTATCTGAAATAAATTTAGCATATCCCTGACAATAACCCTCCAAGGCATTGTCTCCCTTAAATGAGGTCACTGAATGGCCATCCATTGGTGGAATAAGCACAGATAAATCTGGGCACTTTGCCACCTTACATCTAGGAGATAAGCCTAGCTGTTATTTACATGATTAGTCAGGATCCCTCTTCCATATCCTTCAGTTAAATCTGAGGCATCTCTTCACCTATTATAAGCAACATGATGCACAGAAAAATAGTGAGAAAAAAAATAAAGGTGGAAAAAAAAGGAATCTAATTAAATATATTTTGTTAGGGATAACATTGTTTACCCTAACTGGTTTTGGTGAAATAATAACTATGAATCATAGTTAGTGTATGTTAAAGTGTCTGCAGCTTTAACTGTGAAATAGCAATTGTGGGAGTGGTTATGAAAACAATATAAAAGTAGCAAGGCTACAGCTTGCTCGCTCTCTCGCTGGCTTTGATGATCCCTGATTACTGCTTGGAATCAAGACTGCATTGCTCGAACGGGAGAGACAACAAAGGACTGATTTGTAAGTGAACTGACATAGGATATTCTACATGGACTTTGCTAACTGAATATCCCTGAATGGACTGACTACATGATACATGACTATTGGACTGTTATTTGACTATGCCATAAACTTATACTGGAATAAACTATATTCTTGATAGCACAAGCGTATCTGTTATTTTTACTGTATGTTAATAAATATACAAGCTTAGCTCACTCATTTATCTGTGTGCCTATCTGACTAACGCTGCACATTCTGTTTAGCTTGTCTACCTAACCCTGGTTGGGGAACCCAGGCTTAACATATTTTATATCAATGCTATACATTCATGAACATAAATTTGGGCAAACTCCATGGAAGATTGGGGAGGGGTGTCTGGTGTGCTATGGACATGACTTAGAAAATGAACAACAATATACTTCTACCTTTGCAACCTTTTTGTTTCTACCATGTCCACACACTCATTCATACATTTGTTGTTCTATTTTGGAGATATCAAAAAATACAACCAAGACTTTTTCAGTCTTCTATTTTCAAATTGTTTACTTATCTTTCATATATTCTGTTTGATGCTCATTCATTCTTTCAGGATAATCAAACCACCTCAATATACTTCTTTTACATTGCGCCATCATTTCTATTTTGAATCCACAATCATTCAATACCTATTTATTATTGAGCTATTCTTATTTTGCAGCACAGTTTTAGCAACAAATTATCACTGCATTAAGTTTACAGTCATACTGTGATGACCCGTAGTCTCTCAAATTAACCCAAAACCCAAAACATACATTGAAGTCCAGTAATGCCCTCAACTTAACTTCACTGTTTTATTAGGAACAGTTTAAAGTCACAAAAGTAAATAATGAGGCAAAAAGAAAACCAAAACAAACCACATTGACAAGAGTTCTGAAGCAAGCCAAGATAATTAATCATACATTCCAGGAAGATAACCAAGGAGAGTCCATGGGAAGAATGCCAGCAAAGATAAACCTCTTTCAAAGTACACACTAAACTTTGACTCCAGCAATTCTGATTACGCAGTTACAAACTTATATACATAGCTCCCAGCTGCAAGCCATGAGGATCATGGTAATCTCCTGAGTAGACCTTGCTTTTCCCTGATCCTCTCCTCCCTATGTGACCTAAGATGGATAGGGGATAGGCCTGGATCCTCTTCCGATTGCTCAGCCGGCCTCTGCCCTTCCCCAGGCTCCTCCACCACCTCTGCAGCAACACACCCACTCCCTGTTGGCTGTTCCTCCTCTTCCTCAGAGTCAGTCTCCACCAGGGGCATTGTTGAGGTAATTCCTCATTAGGAGAATGAGCGCATACAGGGAGATGTATAGAGAGTAGTGTTGGAATAAGACACACACAGTACACAGAGACACTCAGATTCCCTTCTGAGACTCAGACGAAGACAAACCAGGTTTCTGGCTCCATCTCATGGCCGTTTGAGAAACCACACCCAATTGCATGCTCTTGCATTCCCTTAAAGAGACAGTATTAAAATGTTTATCCTGGTTTATATATTTCTAACCCAAATACCTGTTAGGAGACTCATATTCCTAACATTCTCCCCTTTTGGGTAAGATAATATATACAACCTTATATTCTAAATCCATAATCTTCACAGCATGCCTTATGCTTTATAGAGCCTTTGGGCCTTTGTAAAATGATCTGCTATATTGTTTTCTGACATACAGTATTCTAGCTTAATCATCTTAAATCAGTGTGTTTGGTTCTTGTTTTAACAGCAATATTTGAAGCCATCTGTATTGCTGATTGGTTGTCTTCATAAACAACAATAGGATCTGTTACATTAATTCCCATATCAATTAATAATTGCTCATACAAAACTAAATCTGTACATAATAAAGACAAACATGAGAATTCAGCCTCCATTGTTGACAAACTTAGATGTTTCAAATAGATCTCCATCCAATCAATGCTTTTCCCAATAATACAGCAGTACCTGATGTAGATTTTCGTGTATTTATGTCTGTAGCAAAACTTGCATCAGCATATGCAGTCAAATTCAAATCATCTTTTGGCTCCATATTCAATGCATAATGCATTGTCTGTTTCAGATATCTTGACACACGTTTAGCAGCTTGCCAGTGCCTTTCAGTGTGCTCAGCGTTAAATCTCGCTAATTGATTAACACTGTATGCAATATCTGGCTTTGACCAATTACTGAGATAAGATAAACTATCAATCAAGGACTGATAAATGTTCTAATCAAAAACAGGACTTTGAACATCACTAAGGCTAAATTCCTGGCTCATTGGTGTTTTATCCGGCTTACAAAGTTCCATTTTATAACTTTTTAGTAATTGGTTAATTTTATCTGCCTGTGAGATCTTGTATCCTCCCCTAGTTCTATCTATTTTCAAACCAAGATAATGTTTGATTTCTCCTAACTGTTTTATCTTAAATTTATTTTCCAGCAGTGAAATTGTCTCAGTAGCTTCTTGTTCAGTTTTGGTGATTAATGCTATATCATCAGTAAATAATAGTAATAATGAAATCATACCATTATTTTCTCTTTTAAACAAACATGGATCAGCCATGCCAGCTACAAAACCTATTTTTGTTCATTCTTCAACTATACATTGGTTCCACGCATATCCTGATTGCTTTAAACCATAAAGACTCTTTTTCAATTTCCAGCAATCATTATCAGTATTATCATTTTTGAGACCCAAAGGTTTCTTTAAATATATAGTGTGTTGCAATGGTGCATGCAGATAAGCTGTCTCTACATTCAAATGATTTACAATGTATTTCTTCTTTGCTGCCCACACTAATGCTGCCCTTAATGTGGTAGCCTTCAGACTAGGTGCAAACACCTCATCGTAGTCATTTGCTGTCTGATTGAATCCTTGTGCTACTAACCTGGTTTATGGGTAACAGTCCCATCCACACCTGTCTTCAGTTTATATATCCATTTACATCCTATGGCATGTTTACCTGATGGTAACTTAACATTTTCGTATACATCCAGTTTTTTTAATGATTCTAGTTCCTTATCCATTGTTTTTTTGCCAAGTAGTCTGATCCTTAGCAGGATACATTTTCAGTTCACTATAGTTACTTGGAACTGTATTCACTTGGCATACAACACTAGCCTGATATCTATCAGGTGGTCATGTTACACGGGTGGAACGTCTTGGTAATACAGGACTTACTGGTGGACTTTCCTGTGCCACCTGCTCCTGTTCTTCTATTTCTTCCTGTGCTTGTTCTACTACTTCTCCTGTTCTTCGTCTTCCTCTTTAATGGCTATTTGGGGTGTACTGATTTTATCTTTAGGGACTATTTGGGTGTCAATAATAATATCATTGCTGGATTCCTGTTCCAGTTTATCCCACCCAATGTGCTCAAAAATTTTTGCACTAGCACTACAATAAACATGAGCTGTACCTTGATCCCAAAATCTAAATGATCTGTGGTTGGCCTCATAACCCACAAAAAATAACTTCTTAGCTCTATGTTGCCCTTTCAGTCTTACTTGTGAGGGAATATGCACCCATGCTGGAGCTCCAAATGTGTGTAGGTAACTTAAATTTGGTTTTCTGCCATGCCAATGAGTGAATGGCAATTCTCCAGTTGTTGTATTTACTACATTATTTAAAACATGGTTACTACACATTGTGGCTTCACCCCACAGTGTTTCAGGTAAACCTGAATCAGATAACATAGTGTGAGCCATGGCTTGTAATGTTTGCCCTCTTCGTTCTATAAAGGAGTTATGTTGTGGTCTATAAGGTGCAGACGTTTATGCTCCACACCAGCCAATTTCAGCATATTTTGGAATCTTTTGTTAACAAATTCAGTCCCATTATCAGTTATTAATTACTTTACTTTTCATTTTTCTCTCAGCAAACCTTAGCTAATTAAAGAAATGTTGGAATGTTTCTGTTTTGTTCTTCATAAGATAGCAGAAACCCTATCTTGAGTAATGGTCCATAATACTCAAAACATAACAGGCACCTCCTAAGCTTGGTTTCTTAGGACCAATTTTGTCAGCAAACACAACCTCTAAAGGTTCTTTGGTCTTAAACCCATTTAGTCTGTTTGCTGGAGTAACTTTACTCTTTTCTTGACTACAAGCATTACAATGTAAATACTTGCTGCAGGGTTTCAGTTTTACTCCCTCTGCCAATTTAACAGTTTGTTTGAGCATTTTGAAATTAATTGTGCCCTAGACGTCTATATGTAGTAAATGTATACATTCATCATGTGGCTTAACATTGTTATAAACTGAGTTAGCCATTTTCAACTGATCATCATGTATTGCATATAAATCATTCTTTAAAGTAGCAGTAACACTTTTACCCTCTTTCTCTATTATACAGTTATCTCCCCTAAAGGTTATTACATAACCAAGATTAACTAAAGCCCTTACTGATAGCAAATTAAATTTCAGTTTAGGTACATATAACATAGTTAAATGTTCATTCATACAAGAACAATATGCAGTACCTTCACCTGATGCTTTCATCTTCCATCCATTTGCCAATGAAACATGTTACTCGTGGACATCTTTAGAAACCTTTTTCTATCTTTAGTAAAGCATTGTGATGCTCCAATATCAACAACCCACAAATTATGGTTTACAGTTGAATTGCTAGACATTGCTAAACTAACATTCTTTTTAGCCTTCTGGTGTTTATCAGTATTCTGTTGTTTTCCCTTCTTACAGAATTTAGCTATATGTCCTCTAGCCCCACAAGAAAAACATTTCCTAACAGTATAGGTAGTTAAAGATAAATTCTCTTCTTGTGGTTGTTCCTTTCTCAGTTGGTCCCTGTCAAGCTGTCTTCTTGCTTCTTCTAACAATCTTCCAGTTATGTCAGTCAGTGTCAGTTTATCTCTGGGCAGGACTTCCAGTGAAGATACATAGTCATCATAACTTTCATCCAATGAGGAAAGAATGATGTAAACTTGATGCAGCTCTGAAAATATTAATTCTTTTTCATGTAGCTCTTGAAAAGTTCTTTTTATGAAGTTTAAATGAGCTAGCATATCTCCACCTTTCAGAAGACGTACTCTAAACAGTTTATGTGTAAGATGTATGTGTGCACCTACACTGTCACGAACATAAATCCTCTTCAAATTCTGCCAACACTTAGCAGCAGACTCTTCTCCATGAATATGGACTAGCTGCTGGTCACTCAGTGTTAGTCCAATTATACAAAGAGATCTTTCATTGTTCTGTTTAAAGTCAGCAATCTTCTTGGCAACATCCTCATTTTCTGGATCCCAAGCATTTACATCTGGTGGATTTTGAACTACATTCCATAAACCTTCTCTACACAGAAGTAGACTGCATTTCATAGACCAGGAAACATATTTGTTCCATCCAACTGGATTATCAGTGATAGACATGTTGAAGTGACTTGTGCCATCTTTACTAGGATAATAAACTACAATTAAACAGTAAAGTGCTGTCTATATACAGTACTGTGCATTCACACTAACTCTCAGTTATCTGAGCCTGATATGGCCTGGCCCCATAACCAGTGTTGAGGTAATTCCCTGTTAGGAGAATGAGCGCATACAGGGAGACGTATAGAGAGTAGTGTTGGAATAAGACACACACAGTACACAGATACACTGTACAGTTAATGTAGGTTTTTACTTCCAGAAAGGTTTAAGCAAAGTTCAAAATAGGCAGTCCAAAAATCATTCACAGGTTAATCAGTCAGTTTTTCAATCCAGGGATATTCCAGTAACAAAGTCTAGTGTCAAAAACAGTTAAGTATCAGACTTACATTAAATCCAGTAATATCAGTCAATTAGGAAAAATGGAGCAATAGCAATACTTTCCAACAGAAGGAAATAAAGATACACTCTCTTCTCTTCTGAGACTCAGATGAAGACAAACCAGGTTTGGCTGGCTCCATCCTATGGCCGTTTGAGAAACCACACCCAATTGCATGCTCTTGCATTCTCTTAAAGAGACAGTATTAAAATGTTTATCCTGGTTTATATATTTCTAACCCAAATACCTGTTAGGTGTTTCATATTCCTAACAGGCGTGACACATACTTTGATTTAATAGACTAGCAGATTTTGAATGCAATGGACCAAATTATGTTCAAAAATCCATCCAAAACAAATACTCTTGTTAAATTAATGTTAAACATATACTAATCGTGTTCTTTGCAGCAATTACATCAATGTAATAGTCTGGTCAGTTCTAGAGTCTTTCCACACAATTCCAATGCTTTGTGTGAAGGACTTTTCACTGGCTCCTACCTTGAAGTGCTGAAATACTGCACTCCAAACACAATCCCCATTATCTTTCTTCCCTTATTACTCCTTCCTACAGCCCTACTTAATTCTTTGGGTCTTCTTTCTGTTCTTGCCAGAATCACAAGTTCGGAGCTTTTAGGAACCTGACCCTGGAACTCTGGAATCAGTTTTGTCCCTCCCTTTACCTCTCTGTAAAGTCCTGTGTCTGGTGGCTTTTAATAGTTTGATTTATTTTTTTTATGTTTATTTTGTTGTGAATTGTTTTACTTGGTTGGTTGTTAAAACTGTAAACCAATGTACTAAATGGAATTTTTACTTGTCTTTTGATATGTGCCATGCTTGATAAAAGCAATTGCTATAATTACATTATTAATCTTCCAATACTTTTGCACATAGAATTCATATTTTGAGTCATTCTAATTTAACACTCATTTATTTTCCTTCTTTTCTCTTCATCTAAGCCTATTTTTATTGAGATTCACTATTAATATTAATAACGTGGATATTTCTTCCATTCAGAATCTCTGTCTTTGTATTGTTCCCATTTTTTTTTCTATTTTCCATTGTAAGCTATTTAATCTACCATCTTTCTAGAGTAATTCTTTTGTCATGTTTGAAATTTTACTGACACCTTTTTCAAAGCTGATACTTCAGCAACCATATTCATTCAATCACTTTTTCTAACTCTTCTTGTTCCTACCGATACATTCATAACACCTTATAAAGTAACTTTTTTCCAGACATCAATTTTTTCTAAATGTATTCCTAGTTCTTTCATTATCACCATTCACTGGAAAACAATATGTAACTATATAACTCACAATTCTTATTTTCAGATGCCTCTACCACAGTAATCCATATGACATAAATTCTTTCATTCTAACATATATTATTTATCTTTCATCCATAATTAAATGTACATCTTCACCCCCCTATATAAGTTCATTAACTTTACATCATTACCTTCATTCTGATGTATTACATCTCCTTTCTCTGAATCTTGCACATATACAATGTATCTGGATTTTTTTCTTGTATTTTTTATGCAATTAATATAGATCAGCACCATCCAATATGGCTTTGGCCAACTGAGGGTTTCATAAGGCCCAACTGTTTACTAGCTTTCATTGTATCCCTTTGTTGAAAGGCTGAAAGTACTTTTCTCTGAGGGTTCAAATTTTCCCACTGGGAGAGCTCTGGTGCAAGGATACAGACAACTGCTCGAAAGCTGGATCTTTTATTCTCAGGAAGGCTAGAAGCATGACTGCATTCCTGGAGCTAGCTAGCTTTTGAATGATAAGTTCCCAATTTTATACCTTTTTCCCTCCCTTTGTGTATAAGGTTTTGACACTAACCTGTCAGTTTGTTTTTCTTTCTGCCAAAAGGCAACCATAAGGAGGTGCGAAAGGGGCAGCTTCCTGTATTACTGGTTTTTTTCCTCTGATCTCTTTTAGTTTTTTTATGGCTTTTTGTAATCTTCTATCTGTAGTTCCTGCCTTTTGGCTGGTTTGGTATGTTGTGGCTTTTGTCTTGGGGCGTGTTTATTAGATTTCTTTTCCTATGCAAGCCTGTTCCATGGCTGGCCTGATGTTCCCTTTCTACACCTTTTATATGTAAGCATACATTCATCTCAGTTTTGAAATACATGCCACAAATGAAAGCAAAATATATATTCCAAGCTTTGAAGTGTAGATTATTTTAGCATAGAATAAATAACCTAGGAGCAGAACTAGCTTGCTAAAATGTCCAAATAATAAAAATAAATTAGATTACGAGATCATTTATAGTTTTGGTCAGAGTAATACTCTCCCTATTGATAGTAATTACTTGCATTCCTTACATTTTTACTATACAAAGAGCCCTTTCACAAAATGCTTTAAAATTAAAACTATACATTCTATGAGAAATAAACATGCTCCTATCGGTATGTAAGTTCCCATAATAAGCTGTCCAGAATCACTTTTTAGAGTGAGGGGGGCAGCGTATAAATTATGTAGGTAAGCAAACAAACACAATATTTCACTCTTAACCTTTGTGCAACGCGTGTGTATCGTATGCATGATAGATAGGAAACCCAGCTGTTGAATTTAAAAATAGAAATTAACACCTTCTTTTAAACTTTCCATTTCAACGAGCATTTTTCTAAAACTTTTTCAGTTTACATAGCAAGCTCCTTCAGTGTGATGTAAAAAAAAAAGTGCGTTTCTCGAGGCTGGGTTTGTACTTTTTAAAACGTATTTTATAAACCAAAAAGGGCGCTTTCTCATTCCAGCGAGGTCCGACTTCGACCTCCTCGATATGGAGGTGCAAAACGTAAGGGCGGAACTCGGCCAGGTTTCTGTAAGAAAGGGGCACTCCGAAGCTTTGCCACTAACCGAGATGGCGCGAGTACTTCCTTGGTCGACGGTACCACTTCCGGGTTGTCCAGGGTCTCGATTTCTCTTTCTCTCTCTCTCTCTCTCTCTCTCTCTCTCTCTCTCTCTCCGGCGATGGCCGCAGCTGAGTTATCCGATGCAAAGCTGCGGGCGGAGCTGTTTGCCCTGGGCTACGAGCCGGGACCGATTACCGATTCCACCCGAAAACTTTACGCCAAGAAACTCACCCGTCTGCGGGCTGAGGTGGCGGCCGGGCAAAGGAGCCGCACCAGCTCCAGAGCGGTCCCTCCGAGCTCAAGTAGCTCGGTCAGGCCCGCGGCGTCCGCCCAGGTTGGCCCCAAAGCGACTCCCCGGGCCTGCATCTGGGTTAGGAGGGAGAGCGAGGACGAAGAGGGCGAGGACGAAGAGGAGAGCAACGACTTTTTGTCGTCGCGCAGGGAGGGCGCGACGGGGAGTAGTAGAAGGTTTATTGATGGGCCCCATTGGCCGACAGAGACTCCTTTCACCCCGCAGAGGATCCACTTGCCGTCGAGAGAGGTGGATCCACTTAGCAGCCCCTGGAGGCCAAGTGCTGGATTCGCTTCCAAAAGGACCCAGTTAGAGGCTGATGAGGCCTTTACGTCCCCCTATCAGAGGGAAACGGTGGCAGGTCGATTAGCTTCTAGTACCCCGTGGAGGCCAACTCCCTCCGACGAAGAGGGTAGAAGCTCTGACAAGTGGTGGGGAAAGGAGCCGAGCGTGAAGCCCAGCGCTTCTTGGAAACCACGAACAGAAGAAAGCACGGGAGGAGGGTTGAGCAATTGGGTCAGCTACACAAGCCAGAGATGGGCAGCTCCCAGCCCCTTGATAACCGAGAGAATCGGAGAAGAATTAACCTATAGGCTGCCCAGAGGAGGAGGAGAGAAAGAAGGAACTTCCAGAAGTACCAAAACGGTCTTGGGGACAAGACCAGAAAGAGATTTAAATGTTGGTTCCCGTTGGGACGGGACGCAGAGATATATAGGTCAGAAACATCAAGCTCAGAGCCCTGGGAAAAAGGGCCAAAGTCTAGAATTTTATTTGTCCTGGTTCCTGTGGGGGGCAACCTTAGTGCTGCTGGTGATTTTCTTGGGCATCCTTTGGGTGAAGATGATGGGACCTGCTCATCAGGAAGGGTCCATGGAGAATTGTACGTGTAATATTTAACCCTCTTGTAAACAAAATTTCTCTCTTTTTTTTTTTTTCCAGTCTCAATGCTATCCTCCTCCTCAAATCATAGTTTCATTCTGTGTGTAGATATATTGCATTGACAAGTAAAATTGGCTTCAGACTTTTCAAGGCTAATAATGGAAATGAGCTATGATGTTAGGGTTTTTTTTCCCCCAGAACATTAGCTTAGAATAACCTACCTATTTGTTATGAGACCAAATATTTTAGAGGCTTTATATTATCATTTTGAGAGCCTAATATGTGTGCTTGCCCACATTACCTCAAGCTGACTGCATAGGAAAATGGAGTTTTAAGTAGCTTTTATTGAATATTTTTTAGGCTATCAAACCACTACTACAGAATCATAATAATTACTTCAACAAAGAGAGTCCATGATTATTGAGCACACAGTAAGAACATTTTGTTTTTGCAAAACTTTTAGGAAAAAAAGTGCCCTTACTGAGCCCAAAGAGTTTTAAACAATGCTCCTGTTTAAAAAAAAGTAGTATTCATTTCCATTTGGCAAAGAACACAAGATTGGGCCCTTGTGTCAACAAAAAACCTATCTTCTAGGATGCACCCAACTTGGCAGGGAGGAGGAATCAAGCACAGAGCTAATCTGGAGTCACTGTGCTACCTTAAAAGGACCAGAATGGTCCTCCCTGAATTCCTTGGAATTTTATCTCATTGTTCCCAAGGGACACCTGCCAAACTGGGAAGATCCCTGTATAAAAGCAGAATATAATAAAATAGTTTGAACTCTGTATGTGTAGGCTTGGCTGTTCACAGCTAACATTCTCAGTAACCAACTAATGTGGGTATTAGTACATTTATGACTGGACAAGCTAAAAGCTTTCATTGATATAATATGCTACAGTACAGCAGCATAAGTTTCTGTCAAAAATTATGTTTTAAGGCAGAAAAATTGAAATGGCACTTTTAATGTTGTTCCAGATAACCTTCAAAGTAAATGACTTCTTATTTTGACATGAATCAGAATGGGTTTATTTTCTTGTTTAATATCATTGGTTTGTGGATAATTTCTTTTAAATTAGTGGCATTAGTTGCAGTTTTAATATTTAATTTCTACACATTTAACTTGGTTAAGGCCTATTCAGTAGAATGGGTATTTTCAAGAAACATGTCAGATTCACACTTATTGTGAAGGAATAGGAAAAATATCTATGCTGTATGTGCTTTGGCAAATAACTAAATTATTTATTTTCATTCACAGTAAAACTGTTGACCGTGGATTGTGAAAAAAGCACAGATAGTGTAAGTTAAATGTCATTTAAATTTAATTCTTAACCATGGTGTATTGGCCACTTAATGCTAGTGATACTTGTATAAATGCGCCTATTCCATTTTCCAAATATAATTTAATAATTCACTGATATAGGAATTACAGACTATTTTTTCAGGTTAATATAAAGAATCATTCAAATGCTATAAATCTATAGTTCTGCAGAGTTAAATCCTTGTCTTTATGTTAATATGCTTTAATTTATAAAAACAAGAATTTTGGCAAGGATTTTATCAGTTACTTTTCAAAGCAAGCTAAAATAGAGTTGGCAGTCTAAATATCTGTTGTTTGTGGCTATAATTTCAAAGTAGCCCATGGTACATAGCTGAAAAAGACAAATCCCAATATAGAATTGTGTTTAAGTAATTCTGTGATTTTATGATATCATGCCTAAGCTATATGTTTTTTAGGTTCATGCTTGTAGGGTATTTGCACTTTGGAGATTATAAAGAGGACGTATATCTACTAAAAATATTAAATTCAATAATTTAAAAGAGTTATTTACTGTTCTTTTCCTCCTCCACTTTTTCAGTATTGTCGGGAAAAACAAGAAGAAATTACAACAACCATATTGTATGAGTTGTACAACTATCTTGCAGTTCAAGCTGGTAAGATCTGATCAATCAAAATGATTGATATGAAAATGATTATTTCTATTAATTGGAGTATTTTCAAATTAAATATAAACACAATTTTATATGTGGTGAATATAAGGCATCCTGGAATCAGGCTTTAAGACTCCACTCTATTTCTATAAGGATCATCTGTATATCTACTAGAAGCCTAAAAATAGGATATAATGCAACCAGAGCTCCACTTTTGCTTGAAATTAAGAGACATACTGTGCAATGCTAAAAGTTATAAAGAGCTATTCTGACCTAGGATCAGTGATATCTTTTGAATCCCAGGTTAAACATATCCAAGGTGGCAGCCCTGGCTAATATTTAACTGTGTGCTAGGTAGAAAAGTACTTCATTTTATCCCTTTTAAATATCCTACCGTTCAGTGTCATTTTTCAAACATTCACATAATAAAAACTAATACAAACTAAAATAAAATTTACAAAAAATAAAAAGGAGAAAACTAAAAGTGCAAAAGAAAAATGGAAAAGAAAGAAAATAATACAAATTTTCTGATCTTCTTTACAGCAGTTATAAATGCATCTCTTACTCTATGGTTACATAACATAACTTTTTTAATACTGTTTTTTTATATTCATCAAAACCATAAATCATAAGTTCATTTTTTGTGGTTTCATCTAAAAAGTTTTTACCGAGCAAAATAAACCTAGATATGGTCTTTTCTCTGATCAAAGAAGTCAGTTTAGCCATCCCAGAAAGTTTCATCATCTTCACCAACCATTCCTCCTTTGTTGTTACTGCTGAATCTTTGTATGTAGTACAGTTACTATATACAAAAACAAAGTTCCATAAGTTTTTCCAACTATTTCTCCAATCCCAAAAGAAAAACTTCTGGTCTCTTGTATATTAATTGTATATTAGTTGTATATTAATCTTTAAAATCTTCTGAAACTGTATGTATTTGAATCCAAAATTTTCTAGCTGCTTTATACATCCACCAAACATGAAATGTTCCTTCTTGTTCACATTTCTGACATAAATGTGAAGTACCTTATATATTCTGGATAATTTTCTGACATATATTAGTGGTACTGGTATATTCTGACATATCAGTGATACATTACTTAATAAATGTTCTCTTCAAGATTATAACTTGATGTTAATTTCAACCCCTCAGCTACATATTTTACCATTGTTCCATCTTTATATTATAATAAAAGACTTTAATCCACTTTGTCATACATATTTTCACTTGGCTCTTGTTTCAAGAGCAAGTGAAAAATGTGAATTGCTATATGTGATAAATTGCGATAAATGTGAATAAAAGTGAATTGCTCTTGTTTCAAGAGTAAGTGAATGTATTGTTTTAGCTATTATTCATAATTTGTATACAGTTTTATTTCAAACTCATTCTTAACTGTGTTTGAAATCATAAATTACTTTGTCTACTTTAAGTCTTTCTAGTAATTGTAAATAAGAGAACCATTAGTTACTATAACCTCTGCTATTATAATTGTTCTTTTCCTTATTTTGTAATCCCCTTGAAAAGCTCTAGAATCTTGTGATAAGTTAACCATTTGTATTTGCCTATATTTCTCTGCTTCTTGTGCTGAGATCTACACAGGGCAGAACCTGAGATCTCAATATGGCAAATCTAACATAATTATTTTTAAAATCCACATTAACCTTGACTTGTCATACCACAGAAATCCACCCAGATCTCAGGTCATGTCTTTCCAAAAAGTCCAAGTCCAAAAGCCTTCTATTTCTCAGCATTACCCACTCTTTCCTCCAAAGCAAATAGCAAACTGCAAAATACAATTTCAGATCAGGTAAATCCAATGCTCCTCTTTCTCTTGCATCTTGTAACACTTTACTGTTAACTTGTAATTTTTTCCTCTGCCATACACATTTAACTATATCTTTCTGCCACTGTTTAAATTGTCAAAATAGTTATTGACTGAAACAAAACATCATTGTAGACAAGACATTCATTTTTCCCCAGAAATTCTCCCCACCAATGACAATTGTAGTTTATTCCATCTTAACATATCTTTTTTTAACTTTGTTCAATGCCTTAACATAGTTATTTTGAAATAACATAATATTCATATTTGTCATAATGATACCCAGATATTTTATCCTTTTAGCAGTCTAAAACCCAGACTATTCATCAGTCCTGCTTGATCATTATTTTCACATTTTTGTTAATATCTTTGTCTAATGTTTATTAATCATGAAACCTAATAATGCACCAAAAAATTTTTTGATTTGTCCATTAAAATTTCAGTTCCCTTTGAAAGATCTTCTGGGGCCAACCCTAAGTCATCTGCGAAAGCCCTTAATGTATATGTTTCTTCTTTTTGATCTTTACTCTCATAATTCTTTTGTCTTATATCTCTATTCAGTATTTCAAGAATGTGAAGGTTTTGACATATTATGATATAAGGAAGTTTCTGAAGTTACAAAAGAGATTAAACTAGGAAAAGTACCTGAACCAGATGGATTATCAGGTTCTTATTATAAATGTTTAGGGGAATTAACCTTTATAATCTTTATAAAACATGATGAATTCCAGATAGTATTGTGATGTAAAGATTTTTATTTTTTTCCTTTTTGATTGTAGCAGTCCCTATAACTCCTTTCTTTCAGGCTTATTCATTTTTCTCTGTCAATGTTCCTAATAGTCTGCACTGTAGAACTGAATATCTTCTTGGTAAATGTTTTCTTGTTAAAATGAAAATTATTGTCAGATAAGCAACCTAGATTGCAATCCTATGCACACTTGGTTGGAATAAGTCCAAAGAAGCATGATTAGAAATATTTGGTAAAAATATTTGGTAAAAATATTTGGTAAAAATAAATTTAATTCCATTTCTCTCTTCTACTCTAAGATTATAAACTATAAATACATGATATAGAAAGAAAAGGGGATTGGGAAAGGAAAAGAATTTTTTTTAAAAAGTTTGTTTTAGGTTGCTCTTTTAGAGCATATGTTTTGCAGAAAGCATTACTTTTTCTCCATTTCTCTAGTATTTCCTTAGATGATGATTTACATGAGAATATTAATTAATTTTGCTAGGCCTTATAAACATGCATACATACATGCATACATAATAAGCATATGATCTACAGATGTACTTCTAACTAATTATACAAATGATGCAGTGGAAATTCTTGACTCATATTTGGCAAATTTCATAATTGTCTAAAGCTGGGTTCTTTCCATCTGGGTAACTTTTTTTCTTTTTCCTAGGCAATTTTGAATGTGGAAATCCTGAGAATTTAGAAAGTAAATGTGTACCATTTAGTGAAGCCAAGGACTATATAGAGGTAAGGAGTTATAGAATATATTGTATTTGTTATCTTCAAGAAATGCTTTCATTTGATTGTGCTACCTCCTACCACCCCATTGGTTTCTGTGGTTTTCTCCTAAGCCATTTCTTTTCAGTTTATTTCTTTGAGAAAGAAGCCCAAATAATGTGTCTGCCTATATTTGCTCTTCTTTTTCCCTTGAGAAGCCAAGTAGTTTCTATATTTTAGAGCAGATAGTAATTACTTATGTTTGTTTAAAAACATGTTTCCCCTTTTTAGTTTCTAGTAATGCCTATAGCTAAAAATATTACATTTATATAAAATCACTGCAATGTATTTTGTGATTATAAAATTGTACTTTATTATAAATATTCAGTTTTTCAACAAGTTATATTCATGAAAATGCATTTATAAGGTAATAGTTGCATAGTATTCATAATCAGATGGTACAGATAAAAACAAAGGTAAAATAAATAATATTATACATATTATACATATACATATTATCTTTAATTTTCTTGAGGACAAACAGTAAAATAATAATGTAAATAGAGAATAGTAATAGTAATATTTCATTCATAGATTAATGTAGATGACCTTAAATTTGTGGGCATGCTTTCTTACAGAATGTGACTGGCTATTCAGTAAAAAAATTTGAAGATGCATTACAGTGGTTATTAGACAGTGATCAGGATTCAGGAATTTGGTAAGTTATTAAGAATAATTTGTTCTAAATATACAAGAATCCCTTGAAATCTGACAACATGCTTGCTCCTTTTTCTGTAAATCTGAAAGCACTGAAATGGTTTGGAATATAAGAGGGATTTTTTTCCGTGAAAAAAATTCTGTTTCCTAGAATCTGCCAAAATCTGGCACTCACTATATGACACTTTTATTTTGATTGGGGTGTCAAACTCAGTTTCATTGGGGGCCGCATCAGAATTGTGTTTGATCTTGGGCTGGGGTAGGTATGGCCATCTAGACATCAGTCATGTCAGAGGCGCCTGACATGTGGTGGCCTGAGTGCTCTGCCAGTGAAAACGGACTCCCAAGCTCCATAAAACAGAGCTCTGTTTTTTGCTGACAGTGGCATCGCTATTTCAAAGGTGGCCCCATGGGCCAGACCTATGCACCCCACTGGCCAGATCTGACCCCTGGGCCTTGAGTTTGACACCCCTTATTTAGATCAACATTAATATAGCCTGCTTATGTTGAAATTCATCAAGTTACCTGCCTCATTTTGTAAAAATGTAAATTATCAAAATCTGCAATGTCCCAATTTGATGCTGGATAGTCTGCTGTTTAATGGAACATAAAATATAAGGATTTTTGTAAGAATGGTTAAATTTTCTATGTCGGTGGCAGCTTAAGCAACCTAGCTTAGTTTATTTTAGCTTTAGTTAAAAGATAACTCTGAATTAGGAATTTGCTAATCTTGGATCTCCTATCATACAGAATTGTTGCAAGTAATTATACATGAAGGGCTTTTAATTGTCCTGAAGTATATAAATGCTAAGTATTATTTTTAGGTCATCACATAATTAGAGATATCCAAATTTGAATCCAAATGAAATGAAATAGAAAACTTTACTTCACTTTCAGATGATAATCTCTGTTATTATAATATTATTATAATATTGTATAATATGGGACCTAATTGTTGAATGTACAGTTGAGAAACATTTCCATTGCATCTTGCACTGGTGAGGGCAAAATCAAGTAGTGCTCTTCCCAGATTCTTTCAGCATGGAGGTTGGGATAGGATGACATGAACCTGCTTCTCTCTATGTTGTTTGAAATACCAGGGGTTGGAAATGTAAAAACATTTTTGGAATAAAAACATAGTTTCTGATTTTATGTGAAAAATAATACATATTCCAATCCCCTGTTTTCTGCTCTTAGTATTTTTAGTATTTAATGTTTAATATCCTGGGTTATTTTTTAAGTAGTTGGAATATGAATTTAGTAAGCATGGTTTCATATGGGCCATTTTATGGAGATTTACTGGAGATACTCCATTTACTTATGTGGGATAGCTGATAGTTTACAAATGGGCTACATATTAAAACCTGGATGGTCTCAACAGCATATTTGGAGAGCATTCTCACTGGCATGCTTCATGACATTGTTGCTGACTTGAATTAATTCTCAGTGAACCAGCATATTCCCTTTGTATTTGAAGTTTATTGGCTGTATAACTGTATCTGGAGACCAAACATTCTTCTGTGCAAAGCACCCTTAAGTTTTGCTTAGTGTTAAAGTATCTCTGAGTGCCTATTATATATTTATAAGGACTTTTTCCCTGTCTCGTCCTAATATTATAGAGTATTCTCTTGAACTATGAAGGAGATATCAAGAGCTACTCAATATAGAAAGGGAACCCACCTGAATACTTAGTTCTCAGATGCAGATGAATTGTTTGAAAGCATATTAATTTTATTGACAAGAAAAATAGATAGTAGCAATTTGAAAAGCATCCCTTTGCAGTTATTTGGGTACATGTCAGCAAGTATGATAAAATTATTCCATTCAAAAGTATCTTAACTGTTTCTTTGTGCTAAAAATGCTTTTTTTGGAAATGTGAATTTGAAATTCTGCTTAGAAAAGTTGCTATTGAAGCTCACAACTTTTTTTAATTATATTCACCATTCTAATTTCAACTTGCTATCATTTTGGAATTACTTTTGTTTGTAGAGGCATGATTTTATGCCTTTTATACTAGATTTATTTGTTTGCTTTTTATATATTAAATATATTTACATGGCCACCCATCTACCAAAGGAATTATTGTTAAACCTGCTTAACAATAATTGCTTCAGTTGTCACAAAATAATTACTCTTAATTCTTAGGTTCTTTCAGACAAATCTCAAGTCACTTGGCATTCACTACTATAGCTCTAATTATGTAAAAATAATTTTCATTTGTGGTATTATGTGCTAAGTTCTTTAATGAAATCCTTCATTGAAGCAAAACATGTCATATTTCTACATAGAAATTATTTACTTTTATAGCAGTGTTGAAATCCATCAGAAAGTTTGTTCAGAATTGTAAACTGGCAGAATGTAAATATTAAAGCTATAAATATACTGGTTTGAAAGTGATTATCAATACAGAGCTAGTTCCCTAGTTTTTATCACATATCAGAATTAATGTCTTAACATTGTTAGTTTTGTCCAATCTATGGAATTGTTGGCATAATGAAACTTCAGCAATTGCAAAATACTTCTACTCCTTAATCTCATTATTTAAATTTATTTAATTTGCTGTAATGATTTGAAACTCTTGTTGTGTTTCTCCATTCTTTGTATGTGAAGAATCCCTCCTGTTACACACTATTCCATTGGGAACTTGCTTTAGGATGGCTGGTAGGATGGAATTGTGATTTGCTTCAGTATTACAGCTTCGAAAAACAAAATATACTCTGCCCCTTTGCTCAGCATAATTAAAAATTCCATCAACATTTAACAGAGATTAAGCTACCAGAATGGGATCAATGTGAAAATAAGAATGTACAGTGTTTTTAAAAGCTGTTGCTAATTTTTCAATGCATGCCTTACTTAATGGTGTTCTGTTACTAGCAAATATGTAGCAGCGCTTATCTACATATTCAGATTTTTAGTCTGATGAAATGTGCCAGTTTGAAAATGCATTTGTTTCGCCTATGATTTTCTGTGTTTCATTTATAACTTACAGTTCTGGTGTTATATCAGTTAGCTATCCAAAATATGGACATCTGGATTGATTGGTTAATGCTTGTTAAAAGGAATTGGAAACTGGGACTTCTATTGCATTTCTCAGATTTTAATTCAAGTGCAGTTAGTCCTTGCTTAACTGTAATTTGTTTCACAACTATTTGAAGTTACAACAGCATTGAACAAGGGGACATATGGGCAGTCCACAAAATTGCAGTTGTCATGATGTCCCCATGTTCATAATTAAGGTACTTGTTAACTGGCTTACATTTGCAATAGTTGGGGTCATACAAAGGCCATTTGTGACCTTCCCAGCCAGCTTCTGAGAAGCAAAGTCAGTGTGGAAGCCAGCAAGAAGTTGCAAGTTGCAGCTATCGCACTTGATATAACATATATTATATGACATCGCACGTGATATAACCAAACATGGTTTGCCTAATAGCTGCAACCCTATTGCCATCATAAGTTGACATGGTCATGTGAGTGATTTCCAATTACGATCATTAACTGTGGACTACCTGGTTATTTTTTTTTTCTAATTTTAATCATTTCTTCAAAGAAACATAGTCTGGCATGAACACTATATGCTATATATCTGCAGTCACAGAGAGAGTCCCATTTAAAAACATGATACGGTAGTTCCCGACTTATAACAGTTTGTTTAGTGACTGTTCAAAGTTACAACAGCACTGAAAAAAAGTGACCTATGATCATTTTTCACACTTATGACCGTTGCAGCACCCCTATTGTCACGTGAGTTACATTTGGATGCTTGACAACTGATTCACATTTATGATGCGGTGTCCCAGAATCATGCAGTCCCCTTTTGTGTCCTACTGACAAGCAAAGTCAGTAGGGAAGCCAGATTCACCTCACAACCGTGTTACGAATTTAACAACGGCAATGACTCACTTAACAAATGTTTCAATTAATAATAACATACATTCTGGGCTCAATTGTGATTTTAAGTTGAGGACTACCTGTATCTTGTATGCTGAAGAAAACTATGAGGAGGCGTTTTTGTTTTTGCTTTTTTGCCAGGTGACATTGCTGTGCTATTGCTTTCCAAAGCCTCATCTGATACATTACTAAGAAGCAAAGGATGGAATGTTCTTATAGAGGTTACAGATAGTCTGTACAACCCAGTCTTTCAAAACTTTGAAAAATGAGAAACCTCAATGTTTTTTTTTTAAGACTGATTACTGTGACTTGTTCGGTGTTCCACATTGTTCAAAGGGGATCCTTTTTTTTTTTCCCCCTATCTTTCAGGTTAAAAGGCAAAGAGCCTTCAGAGCCTGTAATCACTGTGAAGCAAGTGGTGTGTCTTGAATCTGCTCATCCCCGGATGGGGTTAGGCTGCCGATTTCATCGAGCACTCTGCACAGCAGTTACAAACTTATTTATATTCTTTTGGAGTAAGTTTTTTGGGGGGCGGGGGCTGCGGCGGTGGGAGGAAAGTGTTCCTGATAGTCTATGTGCCTCGTATGCAATTCAAGACTTTAAAAAGTTGAAGAGAGAAAGTGGTTACTAAAAATTCTGAATAATGTCTTGTGATCTAATATCAGAGAGGAGGCTAATAATTGTTTCCTCTATTATGTAAAAAAAAAAAAAACGAGTTTCGATGTGCTGTGCACTACCACTTTACAATTTTTGTTCAAGTGTTTGTGGAGTAAATGTTCTCCATCTTACTAGACAATTGTTGAAACCTATTATTTTTCTTATTTAAATATTTATTATTCTGAGTCATATATTATGATGGTAGTTCAGAGAAGGTTAAACAGTTCCAGTATATTCACAAGGAGGATAAATTCCCTACAGAGATTCCCTACAAAAGTTATGAATAATAAAAATGATAGCAAGAATAAGGAGACATGATTTGGTTTTGGAACTGCATTATGCTATAATGAACATAACTTTGGAGTACATGATGTGAAAAAGCTGGGATTCAGATTTCCCTTTAGTTTTGAAGTCAGTGTAAATTTAATAAGATTAATCTCATATTTTTTGCTTTAATTATATAAATAGAAGAATGTAGAAGTAATTAGGCCTTTATAAAAGCATAAGCACAACAACATATAATTGTTGCAGCAAACCAAGCTGTAAAATTTTATAGCATTTTAAAAGCTAACAAATTTGGTTATTGTCCCTAACAAATGGGACAAATTTTAAGGGATTATAATCCACTTCAGTTAGATGCAAAATGCATGTTTCTTGCAATAATACATGTGTTGGATGCTACAAGATTCCTTATTAGTTTAAGAATGTACTGTATGTACATGTTGAGACAAATGCAACCCTAGGTACTAAAGCTACATCGTATTTTTGAGACGTGGTCAGATTTTATGAAATCTGCAAGTAATACAATCTTTATAGATATTTGGCAGCTATCAAGCCCCCCAGTATAAAAATACAATTGTCTTTAGAACAATGCATAGCTAAGACATGGCAACAGATTCCTTTCTCAAATCTTATATGCAAGGCAGCTCATTTGTTTTTTTTTAACTTCGTGCTTCCTCTCACAGGTTTAGCTTTCCTTTGGGGGATTCTGCTTCTTCTGAAATACTATTGGCGGAAAAGGGAAGAACAAGAGGAGGCCATGTATGAGATGGTACAGAAAATCATAGGTAATGCTCCCCCCCTCTCTTTCTCTAAAATATTTGCTTAGTTTCATGTTCAGTAATGTTTTCTTAATTACTTATACTGATTTTTTCATAGCTGCTGTCCAAAATCACTACAAAGAGTGGGAGCAGAATCTGGAACGATACCCATATGTTGGCATCCTTCATATCAGAGATACACTCATCCCACCTCAGGAAAGGTGAGCTTTTCTTCAGGGCTGTTAATATATTCCCATTGTAGATGTTGTAGCCTCATAGTAGCAAGCCAATTGTCTCTAGAAATCAACCAACTTGCCCTATAATTTGCCAAAAGTATTTTGGTGTACGGAAGAATAGTTTTTGTCTTCATGTTTATAGAAAACTAAGATTGATTTCCTGAACTTCAATTTGATCCATTTCATGCGAAAAGGCTTCCTTTCCTGCTTGACTAATCTTGAAACTGAATTGTATTTGTTGTCCTAAAATTCTAATATTTTGATAGGTTCTACATGTAACTTAAAAATTTTAAAGTTTATCTTGGATTTTTATAAATTGGTTGATTCCACATTGATGCTGTCTTCTGTGTTCCAAATCAGAGTACTTTATAACTCACTTATCAGCTTTCGGTTAGCACATGAAGCTATAAAACATATTTAAGAGGTGATACATACTCTATGCATACATGCATGCATAATTTTACATAATCTATTTCCCTCCTCCCCCCCCCCCCCCAGGAGAAAAATGAAGCACATTTGGGATCGAGCAAAGGATTTTCTTGCCTCCAATGAGTCACGGATTCAGACTGAATTACACAGAGTCGCAGGAGAGGACATGCTGGTTTGGCGTTGGACACAACCATCTTATCTATCTGACTCTGATCATTAGCTGTCAGATGAGGCAAGACTATGTTTCAGCACTGCAGACCGACTGGCTAGGGAAGATCCTGTCGTCCATACTCAGGTGCACTCCAGATACTAATGCTTTTTTTTTAAAATAGAAATGACTCTTCAGGGTAGCCATTTTCTGTAAGAGACGTAAATGTTGATGTGTTGGGACATATCCAATGTATAAATATCTTCTCTAATATAATTATTTTTTAAAAAAGAATCACTTTCTTAACTGAGAGCTGTCGTTAAGAACTTTTTCTCTGATTCTATGGACCTCTGTTACTTGTACTGAAACTGCTAAAAGGTTTCTGTAGAGAAAAAAGTTTGTTATTCAAATGCCATAGCCAAAAACATATATATACTCAGTTTGCAGGGAATTGCATTGTTGCATCAAATTCTGATGCCTGCTTAATAGCATGAGAGGTGAGATGGGGCATGCCTTTGGAGACAAATTGGGAAAATGGAAAGGAGGGGCTTTGTGCTTTTTTCTTAGCTAGGAGAACCTAATTAAACATGTAAAATATGAAAGATTTTACTATATTTAAAGTGGCTTGGTGAAGAGTACTATAAAGCAACATATTAATATTAAAGAGAGAAATCAGTTAGGGATTCCTGCAGTGTTGGCTTCAAACAGAAGACTCTGTGATCAAGCATTTAGGCAATGCTTCCATACAAATTGTTCTCTTTCAATGTGATGGTGTGGTTTTTGTACAGATCACCTTTGTCTCCAGATTGAGCTTTCTGCCAATCCTTGCAGCGAAACACCATACACCTTTGCTGTAAAGTCTGGAGAGCTTGTATAATGACATGCCATAGATGGATCTAGATTCCTTTTTCTTAATGAATTTATCCTACTGTTCCACAGAAGTAGCTAGAGTACATATGTATTCATAATAATATATACATACATGGACTCCTTGATAAATATTTGATCCAGGATTTTTATGACTTTTGGCATTTTTTTAACTGGCATGTTTATTTTTAAATACTGGTGGTATTAGCTTTAAATTTGCTCTTCTCCTCCCCCTGCTGGCCAAATTAAACATTTTATGGATGAAATTTGCTATCTCTGCTATTCACAGCAGTTCATTATGTGCCTCCTGCTGAAATCAGCTGAAATTTGATGCAGAATAGATAACCCCCCCCCCCCTTAACTTATTGGTTAAGTGGAAGAAAAAACTGAATTGCCCTGAATTTGTAGCATAGATTGTATGTTAGAGCAAAGACATCTAGCAGATGTCTATGATATTAGCCATTTTAATACACATGCATACACTTTTCACAGGATGGAATGAAATAAATCCCTGTTTTAAATATGTGCAAAACCTTCCACAGTGCCTGCATCTTTATGGCTTTGAATACTAGATCTGCAGCCCCTTTGAAAAATGATTCACATTTTGAGTGAGCAATTCCAAAATTCATTAAATTTTTTTTCCAGACTACTATAAGACTTCAGTCCTCAACAGAGAGATGTTTTACTCACACATAGGACTGAAGCACTTCTTTGAATCATTTTCAAAGCATGTACAGCCCTGCTAAGTATGCACACATTCATTATACTGTGGTATTTTACTATCTAACATCAAACAGAAAATGCCAAACAAAATTTTGTATGGTTGATTAAACTGCTCATTTATTTTTATGTAAACAGGCTGGTGCTATTTATTAAATACTTGATCTCGATACATTTTATCAAGGAAATAAAAATTTGGTACAAATAGGTCTGGCTGTTATTATTGGAATCCTCCATCAGAAAAGTTTAATTCCCTGGTTAGGGTTTGTTCATGGTGTTTTAAGTTCAGCTAATGCAGCAGTGGTACTGAAAATCTATTAAATCAAAATGTATTGAGAATATAGGTCACTCATAAGAACACTTATACAAACTAAGGACATAAAATAGAAGGATTGTCTTAAATCTTGTACTTCTTCTTTGGATTTTCTTCCCCTCCGTTGTTACATGGGGAGTACTTACTGAGAATTTATGACAGTCATTTTTTTCCTTTTCTGTGGTCTAAATAATATAAGTGTGAATATCTGCCTAAAATTTTCCAATATCTAAAAAGCTTCCACAAAGAAGAGTGGGTCACCTATTCTCCAAAGCACCTGAAGTAATGGATGGAAACTAATGAAGGAGAAAGCCAACATAGAACTAAGGAGAAATTTCTGACAGCTAGAACAACTTACCTCTAGAAGTTGTGGGTACTGTATCACTAGAGGTTTTTAAGAAGAGATTGGACAACCATTTATGAACCGTTCTGAAATGATACAGGGTTTCCTGCTTAAGCAGAGGGTTGGATTAAAAGACTTCCAAGGTCCCTTCCAACTCTTATTCTTTTATTTTGAGATAACCTAATTTTTCTCATTCCAGAGTACAGGAGACAGAATAATGGACATAGAAGTTTTAATTTAAATCCAATATTGTATTGTATTTAATATAAGCCCAATATTTTTAGATTGTCATGGGAAAGGACTTAAATATTCCTCCAAGGGGAGACAAATACTAAGTTGGGAAATATAAAACCTAAATCTAACTCATATTCTTCTACAGGAAAATCTCTTATCTTGGAGATGGGATGGTGAGAATTCAAGATCTACTACATATGTAATTAAGAAGTGTTTAAAATTTATAATAGCACATGGTCTAAAAGGACTTTTTAAATGTCGGAAATACTTTATAGTTGTTGTTGGTCACACTAGATGCTCATACTGGATTTGGCATTTCTTTCCATCTATTGAGTCTTACAAGAATCTGGGGTAGGCAGATGTTTGATGCTGTTAAAGATATTGTTTCAAAATGTAAGCTGTTCCAAGTATGGCTGTCTTTTGTAATCGACTGATGGTAATTTTCTTCAGTGCTGATGCTACTGAAGTTGTGCTCCAAATGTTTTGGAACTGCATCCAAGGTACCTATGACTGCTGGTGCTATCTTTGCTTTCTTTTGCCACAGTTGTTCTACTTCTTTGTAGGTCTTTGTATTTTGTGATTTTCTCCAGTTCTTAATGTTTTATGCTGCTGTCTCCAAGTATTATAACATCTGCTATTTATTGTTTTTCTCTTTTGTATCAACATTTGTTAAGTTTGGGTTGTTATGTGACAGGTGCTTATGTATTTACATTCTAAAGTCCTAGAGCAATTTAGCTTTTTTATTTTCTATTACTTTGTTAATTTTGTAGTTCCACCACTTCTTCCTTGCAGGTAAATGGTATTTCTTGCAGATCTTCCAGTGCACCATTTTTGCCACTTCGTTATGCCAATGCTCATAATCAGTCTGTGTGATCTTTTTGCAGTAGCTGTCTTGGTAGGTGGCCCACTATTTTTTCAGCTTTGCTACAGAGGAACTGCAAAGCCAATTCTGGCTGTATATGTCTTTATTCTTAAAGCTTGGTCTTTTGCAGCCATAATTAGCCCCTTTGTCTTCTCCTTCAACTTTTCTGCTCTTTGCCATTGCCAGAACTTGTTATTAACCTTCCCTGTTAGGGAAGTTTGTTTATTTGTTTGTTTATTTGCTTTTTAATATACTGACAATGTAATACTTCCCATATCTCTTTTCTATTCTTCTTTTCATCTTATAACAGTTTGGTATCTCCAGTACTTAGTAAGCTCTCATGGTATACTAACATCAGTGCGTTTTTCTTCACTATTCTTCATATATTCCTTCAATGCCCATTTTTCTTCTCCCATTATCTAGGGATATTTGTAGTATTCCATGCTCACCTAATTTCCTTGGTAAGTAGAGTCTTGCAACATTGTTTTATGGATGAAGGGTCTAATTCATTGTTACTATTTTTCTAGTCTTCCTATCCATGCTTTTTAGTTCTGCTTGAGTCCTATTCACTGCTCCTGCTATGTAAATAACAAGTGGAATTGCTAAGGTATTAATTGCTTTGGTGTTATTTTCTCCACTGAGTTTGAATTTTAAAATCTTCACTCTCATGGTGTGTTCACTTCTCTCTTTCCTCTTGACTTCAGTGTGCCTGATATTGTCAGTTTGAAGGATGCCCAGTTATTTGTATTGATCGTCTGTATCGAGATTCTTAATGTTATCTCCTTAATCTCCATGAGGCATCTTGATTCCTTCAGTTTTCACTGTTTTCGCCCCTACTGATGGAAGCACATTTGTCCAGTCCAAACTTCATTGCAATATCTTGCCTGTATGTTTGGACAATATTGAACAGTGATTCTATTTCTGATGGTTTATCCATATAGCTTCAGGTAGCCATATAAAGGAGATGGGACAGCCTGGCACATATTTTAATGATTGATAGCCATGGCCTGAGTTGTTGAATGTTGTTCGCTGAGAAATCATTGTACTAATAAAACAGTACTGGTGTACTCTTTGGCTTTTGTTTCTTCTCCATTGATTTTTCTTTCGTAGTGTTCCGTTATAACTGAAGCCATGTTATGCATTAATACTTTTTTGGGGTTTCAGTCTTTACATATTTGTGATGGGTTGTTTTCTTCATCTTTTCTTACAGTAATCCTGCAGCTGCTGGCCTTATTTGTTCAGCCAACTGTTCTATAGCCCAGTCCTAAGTCCTGTACCCAGTGGTGGGATTCAACCTTTTTTTACTACTGGTTCTATGAGAGAAGGGGCTTTGCGCACATGCACAGCAGTCAAAAACCACCGATGTTGCGCTTCAAACAACTGAGGCTCAGCAATCCACTCTGCTGTGTGAATCAGCTGAGCTCAAAACCAAGGAAATAAAGGACAGGAAAGGGTGGGGTTGAGTGTGTAGAGCCAACTGCTCACTGGCTCTACTGGTATGCTAGAACCCTGCAAACCGGCAGCTTCCCACCATTGCCTGTATCCCATTTTTCACCAGTTATCCAAGAAATACCTTCCATGGTTCTTGTTGACTGAGGCGACCAGCAATCCACTATGGGTTTCTGTAAATTACATCTCACCATATTGCTTACGGGAGAGAAATTCTTCACCTTCATCTTAGCTCTCATTTTCCTGGAGCAAACAAGCCCCACCACCACATCAAGATTTAGTGCCTCATTGGGGGATTATGATGATGATGATTCATTGCTCAGTTAGCCAGATGTTTAGGCTATTATTAATATTTTATTACATAGTGCATTTATTAATTCTTTATTATTACATTAAATTTATTAATTGTGGTACCGAAATAATTTTCCAGACATATTACATAGATGTTTTCAAAAGCTTTTGTTTGGCTGTGGATCATATTGTGGCTAGAGATTTTAATAAAACTAGCCTGTCTAAATCCAATTGTTGCACATAGAAAATATTGCAAGTTTATATATTGAAGTTTAATTTGGTAGACACATGGTAACTTTTAAATAATTTATAACAGTTTTTTTTTCATTTTGGAGTTGTCCTGAACTGGATTTTTAAATGTAGTATCTATATTAGAGCAGGTAGCACACACTGATCAAAACAAATCTCTTCAGGCATAGGGGGATGTTATTCTTGAAAATTATGCTTGGCAGGCATTCAGCAATCTAAGCATAATTTTCAAGAGCAACTTCCCCAATTCCTGTAGAGAAACATTTTCGATCAGTGTGTGCTATCTGCTGTAACATATGCTATGAAACATGGACAATAACCTCACAATCAATACAAAAGCAGCGAGTTGCGCAAAGAACCATTGGAAAGATAGATGCTCAGCATTACAAGACAGGATAGAAATATCTGCACATGTCTTAGAGAACAAATGAAAGTGTACGATATCATCAAGAGAGGAAAATAATTGAAATGGAAATGGGCTGGTCACAGCACAAAGAACTGATGGCAGGCAGACCAAAGCAGTCATGGAATGGATCCCACTTGATAAAAAGTGTCCACAAAAGAAACCTAAAACAAGATGGATCCACTACATCAGCAAGTATTGCGGGCCCAATTGGCAAAAGAAAGCTCAGGACTATATTGGTTGGAAAGCTGCTGAAGAAGCTTTCATCCTGCAGTGAATCGACAATGGCTAAGATGATGATGATGATAATGATGATGATGATGATGTATATAGTATCAGATTTTGCTGTTGTACTTGAATCAATATAGGAAAGAATCTTTTTTCTAAATTTTCTTTTAAAATATCTCATGATGAAAGGAGCCTCTGTAGCACAGTGGTTAAGAGTGCAGTACTGCAAGCTACTTCTGCAGTCAGCTGCCTACAATTTGGCAGCTCAAATCCCACAGGCTCAAAGTTGTCTCAGTCTTCCATCCTTCCGAGGTCGGTAAAATGAGGACCCAAATTATTTGGGGCAATATGCTGACTCTGTAAAACCGCTTAGAGAGGACTGTCAAGCACTATAAAGTGGTATGTAAGTCTAAGTGCTATTGCTATTGCTATCCACTTTTTGTAATGAGTTTGACAACTTGGTCTGAGTTTGACATTGACATTCTGCCAATCAAGTGGTTGTTTAGGATATTTTAAGGCCCATCACATGGTCATTTTAGTATTTATGCTTCATGGAAAAAGAAAGGTCAGAATGAAACATGGGAAGGAAACTTCCATATGCAAGATAGCTAACACCAGAATTATATAAAACTTGTATGAACTACAGGTAATAGTCATGCAATTCTTTTTATGTATTTGAAATACTATATTCACTGAATCATAAAAAGCAAAGACATTGGGAGTAAAGTGAGAGACTTGCTATGTTACTAGACTTTTTGCTTCTGAAACAAGTGAAGACCGTAATATTAGTAAAGCGTAAAATAATGAATCTGACTCAATAAATCAATGATTTTTAGATTTTTATACTCTGTATATATTACTAATTCAATGTTACATAGAACAAAATCAATTCATTTTAGATAATAAGCTTTCCTAAGATCACTCTTGATCAAACTGCCTCTTTCTAACAAATAATACATACAACTAACTGATAACCGGCCTTGCCTGGGTATTTATTTATCACAATCCTGTATGAGACAGGAAAATCCTGTTGTCGGGACTCATGCTGTTGTACTGTCTCTGAAGTTCTAGATGAAGTAGCTCTCTGGTCCAGCGTCAGAAGTCAGGGAGCCCCCTTGTGGAAGCCGTTACCATGGCAAGTCCACTGTGCTATATAGTAAATAGTACAAGCCATTTTAAGGCACACACACACCCCGAGGGATGTTAGGAGTGTCTTAGATCCATAGTATTTGTTTCCAGAAGGTAAGTCATCTGTTTGCAAAGTTTGGTTGAAATTACTCGAGGCGTTCCAAAGTTATGCACATCCATTTTTATATAGAGGAGAAAAAAAGAAGAGATCTATGATATCAGAAAAAACTCTTGCTTTAAGTAGTTATTCCACTGACTGGAATAAAGTGTATTGTTCCAATGGTATTGAAAGTTTATAAAGATTTCTTTTCAAGGTTTCTATAACCTTTTTTGAATATTAGTAAAGACCATTTGATTGTAGTACATTTTCATGTTAACAGTTGATGCAAAAATCACTGCAAGCAGCCCTGGCACACAGTTTACATATGATACTACCTCTGATATCCACTATCTGCTCTATCCAGTTTCACAAAAGATAGTTGCTTTATCACAGAGCATTTATTTTGATGTTATTTTTTCTACCACATGAAACTGACCAGGTCCAAAAAGAACTATGGGATTAATTGGAAAGTTATATAGATGGCAATGGAGCTATCACTTTCTGTTTATTAAAGGCTACAGGAGCCAGAAATATAATTAGGCATCCTTATACACTGGGATGATTCCTGTTTGAAAATTGTATTTTAAAAAAATTGGGTAGGAATATTAATACTACAGAGCACTCTTTTATTTTTGTCCTTGAAAAGATTTATGATTCAAAGGTATTACGTATAGTATGCGATGCCTCATTTCTTTTTCTAGAGCGTCTTCATGTAAAATGTGTGTAGAGTTCCGGTGCCTTTTTCAAATGCTTTACATAGAAGCAGATGTATTTTAAGTAGGGAAGCATGTTCTGTTGCAAAGTTATAATTAACATCAGCTGGTTACATGAATAAGCCTGTAAGTTTCATAGCACTGCTAAGTAAAAGCTGCTGTCTTGAAGAGTTCACAGCTTATACAGATTTTCTTCTTTACATCTGATATGCATGCACGCTAGCAAGATTCAGGGTTTATCTTAATCTGCATTGATAATGCCATCATGACTTTTTGCGGTCAAAAAGAAGAAAATAACCAACTAGGCTTCTAAAACAAATTATATTCCTTATTTTGCATTTTAATTAAAATCATTCCATCCTGAATGTTGTTTCCATAGGTATAATAACTGGTGTTGGGCTACCTTTATAGGAAGTTTGGGTTGGGAGCAGTGCCAAAATAAAAATAAAAAGAAATAAAAAGTGGAGTATCACCCCTGCTTATCACAGCCCAGCCCAACGAGTATTCAAATTGTTTACACCAGTGGATATTACATCAAAATTCATTTCATATGTCTGATTTAATTAACAGATAAATGAAGAAGCTTAGCATAATGGGATTTAGTAATCAGAACTTGGCTACTATCTGGTCAGCATCTCAAAAGTATTTTTCCCCTTCAGAAAGGAACTGCCATTAACCCTTTACTATTTCTAAATATTTTTCCAATAAAAGACCAATTAAGAATGGGAAATTTTACATCTATTTTAACATGATCAGTAGATCATTCACAAATTATCTTTCAGGCAAGCAGTCTGCTATTCAGTTCATGAATATTTATTGCATGATCTGGCATCTTGGTACCATTTTCAACGTTAGCTGTCTGAAAAATATCCAATTTCTTCAGCATTTTGTAGAATTCAATCCTTCAATAAATGTCTTTTGTTGGGTCAAAAAAGTGTGTGCTTTTGACATATTGCACAAGGAGTAATATTGTGCTGCCAGTCAATAGTACAGAAGCCATTCTTTTATCTCGTTAATTATTTTGTGGAAAAAAGAAACAGAAAAGCAAAGCACAGAAGATTTCAGATGGTGAAAATGATGAAATCTTGATCATTTCGAAAACTTCGTCACTAAAGCAAGGCAATGGACATAGTGATAGCTTCATTTAGAATTATTCACTGCTAGTTGTTGGGTATGACCTGTGATCTATGTGTGTATTTAAATATATTCCACCTGCAGAAGTTTTAGCTTTTAGTTAAATTAGGTGGACATTTTGAAATTTATTGTGTATTACCTTTGATTTATGAAAGCAATAGAATGGCTTCCTTTGATCCCATTGTTCTAGAATTCCTTATAGCTTTTTTATACCTTCTCTTGCTTATTTATTGTGTAGAGGAACAAAATGGTTACTGCACAGAATTGATTATTTTTGATTAGCAATGGACTTAGTAAGCAGGTTTGCAAGGATTTTATTCCTGCCTGCCCATTAACATAGGAATGGTAAAGGCCTGATGCACACCTACTCTGTTAGTAAACAAATACATAAGTTACAGTATTAAAGCAATGCAAATTCTAAAATCCCATTGCTCTAGCCACTGTCCTTCTGGTCGATATCTATATCAGCACTAACAAGATTTGCTTTGTGTCAGCATATGATTAGATAACATGAAAGTGTTCCTTGTACCTTATAACACAAAAGTATCTGCATATTTTGGAGCAGTGCTGAGAGTCTCTTTCTGCTGCTTTCCTGTTTCAAGGATGGTGATAATTAAACCCCAGACAAAACCAAACAATTGTCAAAGATCACTGAGTGAAACCAGAGACAGCTATTCAAATTACCTGTATGGTACAGATAAAAAAACAATGTGGCTGAAATCAGTGCCAACAAATAAATCACTATCCCTTTTTCTAACAGCTTCTTTGTTCAACCAGCTCATTAATTTTGATAGGCAGTCCAGCTAAAAATATTCCATGATAGTAAATCTTCCTACAGAGGACTAAAGGTAGTTTGAAAAAGACACGATCTGCACACATCCCAATGCTGGTAGGATTGATAAGAAGCTTTACATTGGAAAATAAAATCACCCCTCACCCTTTTATCCCCTTAAGTTACCGCCAAACTATTAACACCTTTTCATATTTTGACTCTTGTAGAACTGCCTTTTTGAATTAGTGAAGTTCATACTTGGAGCAGACAATGAGAAGCACACATTCAACTTTTATCTGTTTACTTCAAATTTAGATTAATCTAGCAGACCACCTAGATTAATGTAGCAGTTTGACATTTTTCTGTTGGGTTATGCTCATATATTCTTGATCATTCCTCCTCTTGAGAAGAATTGATTAGTCACGTAATGTTTGGAACTTCTCTGAGGAAAATCAACAGATTGTGGACAGGAGGGAAATACTCCATATATAGTCTCTAACATAGATTTTCTCTTTATGGCCATCTTTGTATCAGAGCACAAGTTTCACTAAAATATAAAATAGAAATGGGCTATGTTCCTGAATGTTTATGATAAAATAATGTTTAGTCCTGTTATAGTGCAAAAGATGGATGTTTATACAAAGCTCCCTGCATATTTGAATGAATGCCTGTGGCACATTTGGATATGAACCCTTACCAGCATTTCCTAGTAATTCCTGGTAAAGTCTACTTTCATATGCCAATCTTATTTATCTTGTCTGATGCGATTGGATATTTTTTAGAGATGGTCTTTGTCTTCGTACATTAGTATCTGCAAAACAAACAAAAAATCAACCTGTCTTCTTGAAATGAGGGTGACCAATCTGTTTTGATTCAAAACAGATAAAACAAGAGGTGGGGGGGGGGGGGTTTGTAATTTTTTTTTATTTTTAACAACAAACATGAAAAATACAAACATAAAGCAAGGAAATCTTTCAATTGTACAATGTGTCAATTATTACATAATTCTTGTGCACGATATATATAATATTTTCCTCTTGAATATAAATTTACATTCATATTATATTAATCAACTTTCCATATCATATTATATTATTAACTTCAAGTCCACAATATCCTTTAGCGCAAATCTCAATTCTTACCAATTTTAATACATATTTTTTTTAAAAAAAGAAATAATAATTAATTTTTAAAAACAAACATTGACAAACAACACAAAACATGAAAACATAAAACTTCTTTTCTGAAAACAGCCTGATCCTGGGTTACATCTCTTTGTACAGACACCAATTCAAATTCATGCTCACTTTTATAGACCATTCCATATTGCTATTCTACATTTTCCATATGGCTTCTCCCTTCTTTTAACTTTCTTAATTTTATTTTTATTTATTTCATCTCAAATCAGATCACTATATTTATATTCTTTGTCTGTCCTATTTCAGCTATCTATTATCTTTTCTCCTTAAACAAAATTCCTCCTGTAGTCACTAATTGGAGTATGACGCCTTTATATCTTTCCCCTAAAATTATAACACTTAATATAAAACATAACTTCTATTCGGATTCTGCGTAGTACATTAAAGCTAAACACTACATTTTGAAAAGAAAAAGAAAAAAAGTATAAATATATAATATAATTAGAACAATGATCCATACCCATTCAATTCATTAATATTAATATTCATTTAAATTTTAAACATTTAACACATTACTTTTCAAATAGGTATCATGCTTCTATGGGAACGCTTATAAACTTTCCATGATTACTTCCCCAGCACTTCACTTGCATTTTAAAACATTTATGTCATTAAAATGTTCTCATTACTTTCTAAATTAATTCTCTCATTTAATTCATTACATTTATTTTATTCAGAAATGTTTCACTGAATCATACGTTGTTTCCAATCTTCTAATATTATTTCTAAATACAAATATAACAATACAATCATATGTACCTGCAGAATCCCTTTTTCAATTAATTTTTTACCCATTATCTCTAAATAAGTCCTGTTTCTTTACAACTTGCTTCACACCCTTGTAGCTTCTCTTCTCTTCCCTCCTTTGCTTCTTCTCTTTGCTCTTTTTACCCCCCTGTCTCTTCACCTCAATTTCCCTTTTCTGTATTCCCTTTTTCTGTTGCTTTCTCACGTTATATCCACTTTTCACCTTATTTTTCCCTTTTTTGGTTGTTTTTTTAGGTCTCAAATTTTCCATTCTCCTTCCCCTCTTTCCCCTTTCTTCCCCAAGTACAGTTACTTGTTCATTTAAAATGGCTTCTTCTTTGTCCAATCTTCTTGTTGCGTAGTCTTTTCTTCTAGTTTCTCATAGGTAACAATCCGCCATTTCTAAGAATTGAAAAACGGAACCAAGAGAGCCCTTCCCTTCTTTTTCTTCTTCTTTATATTTTTTAAATTCTATTTTCAATTCGTCCACAAGTGATGCCATTGGGTTTTTTTTTCTTCTTTTAAAACAACCACCCGAGTATTTTTAATCCGTCCGATATAATTCCAAGAGTCCCAAAGTCACCAAACAATCCAAATACACACAAGCTGTTTCCTTTTACATTTTCTTCCTTTTTTCACTTTCTCTTCCTGGGGTTAATATTTAGTTACAAAGTTCCAGTTAAAATGTATCTTTTAGCAATCCTGTTAAAATTTAACTTTAGATTCTTTAGATTCCAGGCTATCTCCTCCTTCCAAATCCTTTTCTTATTCTCTTCCTCTCCCTTCCTTCCTACTTATAGCAAAAGAAAATTTTCTTTCTCTTTTTTTTTTTTGCCTTTTATATTCAGAAATCTTTATTATCCCCTTGGCATTATATTTTCCAGTTTAAATACCTGTTGATGCCAAAGCAGATTTTTCCGATTTCTCATTCATCTCTTCGCCGTCAACATAAGGGAGGAGAGTGAAAAAAAAATCAACTTTCCCTTTTCACTTTCATTCGCTGCTTCTGAGTCTTCTTTGGGAGCAATGTATTTTTTGTTTTTTTAGGGTTTAAGTTCCAGGATACCTTAATTGTTTCTTCTTATCCCAGTCAGCCAAAACTTTCACTTCAGCACTTTCTTCCTCCTGCACATTCTTTTCCGGATGAGGGCTTCTTTGAGACGGCCATTTCTGACCGCCGCTCTGCTGCTTTCAGGAAAGGGAATTTAGCCAGCTGGGGAGGAAAGATGCGGCTTTCCTCAACCCTGCTGGAGTCTCCTCCATCTTCACCAACTTCTACGGGGTGGTTTAGCCCCGAAGCCAACTGGCTCGGGATGCTCCAGTGGCGAGCCCAGGCAGAAACCGCGCACAATCATGGATTCCTGCCTGTCGCCGAAGCCCTGCAAAATGGAAGTCCCAGATAAAACAAGAGGCATTATCAATTGTGTACTCGAAATTGGTTCATTTTTCAGATACAAAGATAACAAAGGTAACAAAGTAATATTGGAGAGATTTCTATGCAGCTTTGATGTATGTTACCTATAGTTTCAAACACCCCTTTGAGTTACCAAGTGACTCTACCGTACACAGTTATTGTTATCTTACACGATAACAAAGTAACTATTGGCAGTTGTTAACTGCCAAATCAACTGCCAATGACAGCTAACTGTCACGATAACTATTGGCAGTTGTTCATTTTGTGTCTAAAAATTTGTCTTAAAAATGTGCAATTTGTATTTTAAGATAAATAAATATGAAAATGGTCATTAAATATGAAAACAGTTGTTTGAAATGACTTGTTTGGTGAGCCATGAAGTATGTGCTTTGTTTCCTGATTCTAACTAAATATACAGTGAACAACTGCCTCTCCCTCCATTAGGCTGAGAGATGGGTTTCTACCGGTTCTGTCCACCTCTGTAGAACCGGTAACTCTGAAGAGCGACAGACATAGAACCGGTTCTGTGACTGCTGATGCTTTTGTCCACCCGCCTGCCTGGACTCTTACCTGACCTTTATTTCCTGCTTTTTTAACTTCAGCTGCCATGTGAGGCACAGCTGCAGTTAAAAAAGCAAGAAAAAAGTGCTTTTTCAAAGGCTGCTTCTCTGCACTCAGCGTGCTGATGGCGATTTACAGCATACAGGGAAGCACATCATAAATCCCTGAACCTGTAGTTAACCCTGTCTGATCCCACCCCTGCTGACAACCCCCTATCTACTATTTTTCCAGAGCCTCTACAACTATTCCCCTCTTCTGGAAAAGACTACTGCATAAACCATGTAATTGATCCAGCACAATTTTAAACTGGTTTCAGGTACGGTGAAAATAATAACTTATCACTCATGTTGGTATACAAATCACTTGGCAGTCAAATCAGCTGCATGTGATAATATAATTGGGGGAAACCAATTTGTTCTATAAACTTACTGCTGTTATTAATGGTTCTTCTTCAAGGACTCAAGGAGTTAAATGCCTGTTACAGAAGAACTTTGCATTAGCATAAATCTGCAGGACAAAACAGGCAAATGACCTCATCATATTCAAGGTGAGTGGCAGATGGGAAAGCAGGTGTATGTTAGAGATGGGAAAATTCTGGCCCTGCAACAACTCCAGTTAGTATAGCTAGTGGTGAGGGATGTTAATAACGGAAGCTCATTAACAAGAGAAGAAAGTCAATAGATTCTCCAGCTGTGCTTTTAGCCATCAAAATTACATTGCCAGGATTATATCTGCCCACATCTCACAGATATCTATCAACAACCTCTATATCCTTTCTTTTATTGCAAAGCATGATTGCTTCAGTGAAGATGGTGGTTTGTTTGTTTGTTTTTGTTTGTTTTGAGTTTAAGGAAAATATTCAACCTTCTGAAAAGAGAGGAAAGATATTGGATATATGTAAATTCTCCCACATCCGGTGCTCCAAAAAGCAGAACCTTGGGAGCATATGGTGGTTTGTAGGCTTGTGTAAGCAAAATGAACTTTAGACCAGGGGTCTCCAACTTTGGCCACTTTAAGACTTGTGGACTTCAACTCCCAGAGTTCCTCAGCCAGCAAAGGTGATTGAGAAGTTGAAAAAAAAAAAAAAGCTGGCTGAGGAATTCTGGGAGTTGAAGTCCACAAAGTCTTAAAGTTGCCAAGGTTGGAGACCCCTGCTTTAGACCACTAAATCATGTGCACTTGGAGGAAGAAAAAACTATTTCTTATTGTGTTGGTCCTCTTCCTGAATTTATTTATTTAATTCTTCCTAAAGAGAAAAACACTGATGACATCTAGAACAGATTCCACATGACCACTGTATAAATAATTCTTAGAAATCATTCATCCATTTCATGCTAGATGAATTCCCAAGGAAATGGAGCTTGCAAAGTGAGTAACAAATGAAGGCAGAATTAGATTACGAGATAAGAATATAAACCAAGAACTGATTTATTCAATTAGAAATGCCTTTAATATATTTCAACCAATGCTTTGGGATCTAACCAGAGTAGCCTGGGTTATGGTTTAGTATTGGGTATGAGGTGATGAAATAATCCTCTTCATTTACGGTGGTAAAACTAATTCCAAAAGTATTTTCTGTTTTCTAATGTTCTTCTGTGTATTTGCTTAAAATTCCCAGTGAGTTCAGACAAGCACCTAATTACCAGAGCCACATAGATCCTAGGGAGGGAAGTAGGGTTGGATGTAGTGGCTAAACCATCTTCCAAAATGATCATCAAAGTGTAATGTAACGAGACAAAGCAGCATATATACAGAATAAATCATTTCAAATGTTAATAAATTCCAATTCAATTCAAAATTGAATTGAATTGAAATTTCAATTCAAGCACAAATTCTAGTAACATCACGGGCCAATGTAAGCAATTTTGTTGGCCAAAAAAATGAAAGGGTTTTGCATACTCCAGTGTTTTGTTTGGCTTTCAAATGGACAGCCCTGGGATTTCAAAGAACTAACTTAGTCTGACCCGACTTACTTCTTAAGATCAAGAGTTGTTCAGCGCTGCCTTCAGGATGGGTCCATTAAAATTAAATGAAGTCAGATTTAGTTTAACTCCAGGTCATTTTATTTTTCTGGAGCACAATCTCATATCTGGCATTCAAGGAAGAAATGCAGCTAATGCACCTCCCAAAACCACAAATATATCTGAAGTTATTATGAAATAAACAGACAGGAAAAAATGTATCCCATATTACCCCTATTAAAAACACTCCATAGCAAACAAAGGTTCCTTATTGCTGCATAGATGTTTGGTGCAAACACTTCTTTTTCCTAACTAACTGAGGTTGCTACTTTCAGAAATAACTCTGTAACATACAACTAAGATTTGCATTCAACAAAATAGGGAAGCCATAATGAGACAAATCAGGACATGGTCTGCTTATATAGTCCAGCATTTACATGAGTTAGACACAGGTATTTCTCTGAAAGCACATCTATAGTTTCCTAGGTAGAACCTAATTGCCGTTAATAACATCCTGAATTACTTTTGCCATCAATTTATAAAGGAGAGAAATATTTCAACAGATTGAAATATTCAGATGGTGAGTCTGGTGTCTGTAATTAATAGCACTGCCCATAACGCTAACTCAAATGCAAGTCATGCCCATACTTTTTATTTCATTGAGACATTCTCCACAGTAAGTCTAGCATTGCAGTCCAAAGCTATTTAAAAAGCTGAGGTCAATCCATCTGGAGACTTTGTGTTCTTCTGTGTTCAGGTTACAAAAGGCATATATTCAGTTTCAGCTCATGTCATGGCAGTGTAGCAATGCCTAATTGAAGGCTTAAAAACAGTTGGGGTGTCACTGATTATCAGCCCTGGGGTGAATTCCAATTGTCATGATAAGCTACTGCAGCCTTTGGTTCTCCACTCTTGGTGTGATAGCTTGAGAAAGGGAAATAACAAAAGACTGAGTTAGGAAAGCCAAATCAGTAAAACATAAAGAAGAGCCTAAGGCTGACTGATAAAAAATGATCCTGGATATTGTTTTTTTGACAGAATTATATGTATATCTTGGAGGAGTTATTTCAAATTTCCTAAAATTAAATAAAACCTAGTATCTTTCAATAATCTCAGTGTGCTGAGCACCGCCTCCATTTTTGCTGTGAACATTTGTAAATTTGTGATTACAAACTCAAGAGAAGCATCCAAAGTTCTCCAACTTGCTGCATTTCCCCACTTCCCATATATACCGGTGCATTGTGGATTGTAATATTGGACAATTTGCAAAAAAAAAGCAAAGCAAAGAATTTCCATCACTGACCTAACATCAGTGTTTCAAAATGACCAAAATAGCTTACAAGCAGCATGACTTGTCATTTTGGAACACTGATGCTCTGGAAACAGAAGGGAATAAAAGATACCAAGTAAAGAAGAATATGCGTAGTTATGTTTGAATAATCATGGTTCATTTGAAATCTTAATGGAAGGTCACAATATTCCATGGACTCTTGTTTGAGAATCCTTCTATCTTCATGTCTTTTTTTATAATTTTATTAAGAATTTTTTTTAAAAAAAGATAAAAACTAACACAAACATTAATGTAAAATGAAAAAAGAAAAGACAGAAATCAAAAGAAAACTAATTGCAAGAAAGGGAAACAATTAAAGAAAAATAGAAAAGAAAAAAGATACAAAGAAGGAGCTTACAATCTTTATAGCAGTTATTAGTACAATTTATAAATTTAAATCTTACTTTATGGATAAAACATAACTTCTTTCTATAATGTAGCCTATCTAATCAACATAATCATAATTCATAAGTTCATTTTTTCTGTTTCACTCAAAAGCCCATAATGATTTCCACTTTATAATAGATAACTCTCTTTTCTCTGATCAAAGAAGCAAACTTGAAACTCTCTGAGCAAGTTACATCATCTTCACGAACTGTTCCTCCACTGTGGACAATTCTGAATCTTCCCATCTATGTGTATAAAATGTCACTGCAGTTATCATGTGTAAAAGATGTTTTAATGACATAATAACTAGTAAAAGATATGTCTTTTGAAAGTACAATGTAGTTGATATAAAATTTCAGTCCCTTCAAATAATCATACATTGTGAATTGCATATATTACATCCATTTGTCTTGGCAAAGAAGTAGTACAAAACGAGTAAGCTCTTAGTTCTGACTGAAGAGCGTATTATTAGAATAAATGCAGTGACACTAATGCAGAGTTTTAAACCTATATTTGGGACTTTTTTCCCTACTGGATCCATATAATAGATGTGTCAATGATGTATGAATATCATCAACCCAACTATAATGAGCCAAAATCTCGTAAATGAAGAGTTAATTCCCACAGAAATCTCTCAATCTATATTATGATACAAAAGAATCAAATATTTGTTAATCTTTCTTTTATTGCAGATCTTTTGTAACTTTCTATTAACAGAGACACAGCTTTATCAAATTTAACTATATAGAAATGCCTCCTAGAAATAATACATTTAATGCATAAAATCCATTCATATGCCATAATTTGTTCACACTTCTTTTCTGCAGGGAGAAACGCACATCCTGAGAAGCCGTAAGTGGCAATAGCTTCTTAAAGCATGATAAAACCTACCCACACACTATAAAATAAAATACTGTGAAGTCTACGCAATGTAAATGTACGTTTCCCCACTTGCACAGTAAAATTTATACCAAAGACTTCCATCAAAGAATTCCACAGTGAGGACTGCCGGTGTCTGTGAATGTTCCCTTAATGAATTTTTAATTTCCCCCCCTAAAAGTAAAAAGTGAAGTTGTATCTTCAAGTCAATTTTTAACTCCTGGCAACTGCCTTTAACAGATGTAGCATTTTTCAAAAGTAGCTCTACAATTCCTACTTCTAAAGGATTAGTCTAAGGTCACCCAACTAGTATTGTGTTTAAGGCAGAGATTGGAACTCACCATCTTCTGGTTTCTGGCTTGGTGCCTTAATCACTATGCCAAACTGGGACAGGGACACACACACACACACACACACACAAAACCAGCAACAGTAAGAGAGAAAATATAGGAGGTTTACCCAAAGATCCTTTTCAAGAGGCAACTGGACTTTTTGGTTTTTCTTTGAAGATGTTTCACTTCTCATCCAAAAAGAGGATGAAGCTAAAGAAGCTGCTTGGATGAGAAGTGAAAGTCTTCAAAGAAAAAACAGAAAGTCCAGTTGCCTCTTTAAAAAAGCACCTTTTGGTACAATCATGACCTGGATGACTGAAAATTTCCATAGATGTAGGAGGTTTACAAATAGACAGCAACATCATCTATTTCATAATGCAGAACCATTGCATAATAAAAAGAGTAGACCCTCCTGGAAACACCATTTGGTGACATGCATGCTTAAAAACATTGTGAAGCCTGATCCAATGGAAATGTAACACAACCTAGAAATAATTCCAGCAAGTTCTTCTACAGTCTACATGGCAAGTTCTGTTAAGGTTAAACTGAGCAACACCCTGATCCAATTGGAATTCTGTCTTTATACATAAAGGTACTATCTTATTTGTTTATTTATAAAAAGGATGCTTGTTTCAATTACTTTTTGTAATTGTAATAATATAAAAGTAATAAAAATATTACTTTTATATTGAAGATTAGAGCTATCCCAACATAAGCATTATTTGTACACAAATCTGAGTAATTGTAGTGTATTTTCCCCCATATTGGGTCAAAGGTCATGCCAGAACTGATTTTTTTTTAAGCTGGATTCATATTTCCAGGAGCACTGAGAAGTGGGAAATGCTAGGTATAGAATAGCAAAGATGCTTTTGTCCTAGTTAATGGCCAGTATGACATAGTAGCAGGACAGTGAGGAGCACTGGTAGTCATCTCTTGAAAACTGCCTCATTCACTGAGCATTTACAGTTTCCACAGCAATGAAAAACTAATTTTGTGACAAATCCTCATGTTTATGACATTCACAGGTCTGTAAAGCAAAAGAACATTGAAGTAAGGTTGCAAGTACAGACGGAGTCTCATTTAACAATCACGGTACTTGTATCTGATTCAAATCGTGATTGCTAATACCCATATAGTAATTTCAGGAGGACCTTAGCATCCTCTGTTAATATCTGTGCTCCCAATTGTTTCAGATTTCAGCACATAGTGGGGGGGGGGAGGTGTCTGTGTGATTTCTAAGAGATCGGAAATCTCTGTGGAAGCTGCCAAATGTGCACTTTTCTTTAAAGTAATGTTGACAAGAAAAGTCACAAAAAAAATAGAGCTGTTCATGGAAAACTGTAAAAGAGGGGTCCTGAGAAACTGAAAGAACATCCTGAAAGTTATACTTGATTGAGGAGCGGGGAGCAAACTGAAATGAGAAAACTCCACACTCTGTCTTAAAATATTAATCCAGAAGGAATCCAGCTAGATAATTAGAAATATCACAATGTTGAGCGTCAGTAGCTAAAGCAGACCAAAATCAAAGAGACCTTGTCAATCTCCTGAGGCTACAAAGCAATTGAACACATATGTACACAAAGCAACTGCACACAGAGCTACAAAGTCTGGCAAAATTAGAATTAAAATTGGATTGTGGGGGGCAGCTACCAGAACAGCTGAAGCAAGTTGATTTCTCTTGAGTCTTAAAGAGGAACTCATTTTAAGTGCTTTTCCATTGTTCACATCCAGGAGCCTGCAAATAAGTTGTTGAATCAGAACCTAAGGCTGGATCTATAAATAAGCTAGCATGTAAAGCAAAGGTTTCCTGAGGTAACTATTCTGCTACCGCCTGCAACAAATGTAATTAGCAAGCTAACACCAGATTATTGAAGTTTGTTCCAAAAATACTTCAGTACATTCCATAAGTGTGATACTCTAGTGATTTTGATTAATTATGTGCCATCAACCCTGTATTAACCCAAAACAACCATCCTGACAGATGTTCTCCAGGATGATCTGTCCCCAACCTGACCTTTGAATCTTCCAACCTTGCCATTCTAACTGTCGCTGGTCATGCTTTTTCTCTTTCCTTCTGACTTTCTCAGCATTATCAAAGAAAGATAAGCCTTCACCTAAAGTGTCCAAAATGATTATTTGAATCTGGTCAAAATTCTGTGTTCAATTTTATAAAAATTCAATTTATCTTGTTTACTTGGCTTCATAAGTCTTCTCTAACATCAACATTCAAAAGTGTAAATATTCCTTTTTGTCATGCTTCTTTAAAGTCCAACATTTGCTTTCATAAAGAGTCACAGAGGATACTGCGACTTGCACTATTCTGTATCACTTTATAGACATGAACACATCACAATATCTGAAGATCCCCTTGAAAAATTCTTCTGATTATTACATTTTATTTATTTGTTTTATTTATTTATTTAATTTATATTGCCGCCTATGGCGGCTCGAGGCAACTTACAGAACGTAAAACAATATTTAAAACAAAAAAACAATAAAAACTAAAAAAAAGAATCAAATAAATTAATAAAGTACAATAGAACAAAATATGGAAAAATAAAAAATCACCCTCAACTCCCATTCCCTGCCCCAATGACATGAGCCATTTGATGGGCTCCATCCTGCTCTGAGTTTCCCTCCATGTCCACTGGCAGAACCAGATCTTCAGTGCCTTCCAGAAGAGTATTAGAGAGGAGGCCATTTTAATCTCTCTGGGAATGATGTTCCAGAGAGAGGGAGCCACTATGGAGAAGGCCATTCTTCTGGGTCCGCCAGATGTATCTCCCTCAGGGATGGGACCTGTAGTATTCCCTGTCTCCCCACTCTGATGGGTCAGGTAGATGTGACCAGTAAGAGACCTCAGATAACCTTTTGGATTTCTTTGCCATTTAACATCAAGATTGTTTTCAATTTTTTCCCTAGTTTCTTTTACAAAATTCTAGAATTTATATTAATGTCAAACATATCAATATTTTAACAATATGGAAGAAAATGAAACATCTTTTAGACCAAATTTTGGCAGTTATCATTTTACTTAGGTGCATATAATGAATCTTTGAGTATGTTAAAATTGCAATTGTTAATATAATAGTAGCTTGAATATTGTCAGCAAACAAATAATTGGCCACAGTTACTTGCAACTATATCCATATAGTTATTTAACATGTTCAGATTTCTTTGAAATGGGTATGAGTTATTGTTTTAACTCTCCAGAGACTTCTTTAATAATTTTTAATAAAGTCTGTTGTTTAAATCATGTCATCTGATTGGACACAGACCTTATATATCGTATGTTCTTTGGAATTATACCCTTCTAAAGATTAATGCACTTTCACCTTCTTTAAATTAGCCTTGAAACTTGGCTTTTCTTCCAAGTCTTGGCTAGAGTGTGTGTGATGATCCCTTTAACATGATGATAAATAAATCAGTCATTCATTTGAATTTTTTGGTACATGCTTTTTTTATTATATTGTTCTAAACTTATAGTGTATCCCACCCAGTGTTATGACAGAGTTAAATAGTCTATAAAATAAATAAATAAACAAGCAAAAAAAATCAATATATATAGTTCCAGGTGATGCTATTTTTGTAAAGTTATGGGATTGAAGATTGTGAGGTCAAATAGAGCCCCTGTCACACTGCACCAACGGATGGAAAGAGGATGTAAAACGGAGAAAAACACTTGCCATCCATTGGTTAACGTGATGCTTCCGTTTTGTACTCACTGCATACATTTTGCTTCTTTATCCGTCCAGCATCCGTCTATTAACGTTTCATCCACTCAGAGGGTTTTGAGCTGCTAAAAACTTTTGCGTGGAAAATGTATCCAATTCGTCCGTTCTGCATCCGCTACGCATCCGCTACGCATCCGCTACGCATCCGCGCAACTCGATCCGCTCCAGTGGTAAACGGATGCAGGAAGGAAGCAGAACGGACGCGGAACGGATGCAGAACGGATGCAGAACAGATGCAGAACGGATGAAAGCGGATGCAGCTCGCAAAGAAAGCATTTAAAATGGAAAAAACGTCCGCAGAGGGGACCTATCTCAGATATTAAGGATGTCTAGAGGATGCCTAGAGGATGCAAAGGGACACATAGGGGAAAACCTATACTTCCTATAAAAAGGGGGAGCAACTCATCTGGATCTCACTTTCAGAACAGCAGCCCTGCGGTGCAGACCTCTGCAGCCTTCATCTGACTCTTCCTCTTCCACAGCATCCAGTCATGTCCACCATGGATCGTAACAAAGTCCTTTTGGCAGCCACCATCGTTCTGCAACAGTGCGAAGCCATCTACAGGCTCTGTGAACTCTACTACGGGAAGAAAAAGAGGCAGCCAAGAAGCCTCTGGGTACAAAGATGAATCAGGAGAAGAGCAGAGTACGGACTGTACAACAAGCTGATGGTGGAGCTCAGGAACGAAGACACTTGGGAATTCCAGAACTTCATGAGGATGCCTCCAACCATGTTTGACGAAGTTGTGCAGCGGCTGACACCCAGGTTGACCAAGGCAAACACCAACATCCGGCCCAGCCTGGACCCTGGGCTCAAGGTGGCACTCACTCTGTGCCACCTGGCCTCAGGGACCCCCTACAGGAGCATGCAGTATGGCTGGAGGGTGCCACACAACACCATCAGCATTGTGGTCAGAGAAGTGGTGCAGGCCATCATCGAAGAATATATGGAGGAGCTCCTCCAGTGCCCCACCACTGAAGAAGGATGGAAGAAAGTTGCAGAGCAGTGGTATCAGAGTTGGAACTTCCCCCACACCGTTGGAGCCATCGATGGCAAGCATGTGGCCTGCAAAGCGCCAGCCAAGTCGGGGTCCACTTATTTCAACTACAAGGGCTTCTTCAGCATCATCCTCTTCGCCATGGTCGATGCTGACTACAAGTTCATGTACATCGATGCTTCTGGCAACGGCTCAGCTTCAGATGCCCAGGTATACAACTCCAGTGACCTCAAGGAGGGGCTGGAATGCAACCTCATCGTGGGCTTCCCAGATCCAGACCCACTGCCCAACGACACGCAAAATGTGCCCTACTTCATCGTGGGGGATGATGCCTTCTCCCTCAGAACCTACCTCATGAAGCCCTACACTTCCAGACTCCTCACCCATGAAGAGAGGATCTTCAACTACAGGCTGTCCAGGGCAAGGTGGGTGGTGGAGAATGCCTTTGGCATCCTGGCCAACAGGTTCCAGGTACTTCTCACCACCATGCAGCATCGCCCAGAGACCGTGAGGAGGATCGTGGAAGCTTGCTGCATCCTGCACAATCTCATGCGCACCTGCTACCCAGTCTTGCAGAACAGGCTCGTGGACCTCCAACAAGGCAATGGGGACATGGAGCCTGGTGAATGGAGGCAAGGGCAAAACCTGATAGACACTGTGGATGTGCAAGGCCCCAACAGAGCCTCACGTGAGGCGAAGAAGCAACGCAACCTCCTGAAACACTGGTGCAACTCTCCAGCTGGAGCAGTGGAGTGGTAAGACAGGATGATAGATGCTTAATGGATGCTTCCTTCAGCCTGTCTCATCACACGGATGAGATTGGGCCATGTATTTTGGGTGGCCCTACAATGAACAGGGCATTTAATAAAGAGTTGTGTTTATGTTGATATGTGTGGATCAATGATTAAATTGTTATTGATAATAAAGGGCTATAGGTGTGGCACCTGGGAGGGTGGACCATACTGTCCCACTATGCTTGTACTGGGGGTTTATCTGTCTCACAGCTATTACCCATTCCAATGGTATCCCTGCCCACCCCACTGCTATCCTTACCCATCCCACAAACATGCAAACATCCCACAAACATGCTTAAACCATTTCTAAAAGTTTCCACCAAGACTATATTAAAAAAAAGAAATGAGGCAAGTGTGTGAATCAAAGATAGACTTTATTAACAAGAAGCTATAAAAGAAAAATGACCTAAGCCAAGTGTCCAAATAAAGTCCACAGGTAGCCAGCCAGCCAGTCTCTGGCACTCCTCTTGGTCACTCAGTCTCAGGGGTGAAGGGTCCAGGTGCTGTAGAGGTGGCTGGTGCTGGAGTGCTTGTCTGAAGCACCATTGGGGTGCAGCATCAGCAGAGTTAGCACCAGCAGAAGCACCACCGACAGAAGCAGCAGCATCAGCTCCTCCAGAAGCAGAAGCAGCAGAAGCTCCAGCCCCAGAAGAGTGAGCCCGTGCTACAGAAACCCCAGCAGAAGCAGAGTGAGGGCCAGGGGACGGGATGGTAGCTCTGTCCCTCTTGCCAGGGCTGGCAGCAGATGGCTGAGGCTTTCTGTTCTTCCCCATGGTTGTGGGGTTGCTGGCTGGCAGGGAGGCTGGCAGGAACCAAGGCTAGCACCAAGGCTGGCACCAAGGCTGGCACCAAGGCTGGCAGGCAGGCAGGCACCAAGGCTGGCAGGCAGGCAGGAACCAAGGCTGGCAGGAAGGCAGGCACCAAGGCTGGCAGGAAAGCTGTCAGGCAGGTAGGCACCAAGGCTGGCAGGGAGGCTGGCATCAAGGCTGGCAGGAAGGCTGGCAGGCATGCAGGCACGAAGGCTGGCAGGAAGGCTGGCACCAAGGCTGGCAGGAAGGCTGGCAGGCAGGCAGGAACCAAGGCTGGCAGGCAGGCTGGCTTGCAGGGAGGCTGGAAGGCAGGCTGGCAGCAAGGCTGGCAGGCAGGCAGACAGCAAGGCTGGCAGGGAGGCTGGCAGCAAGGCTTTCAGACAGGCATGCAGGCAGGGCAGGTAAGGCTGTCAATCCATCTGGCAACAGGTCTTTCCTCTGAATGGTGACCTGCTTCCAAGCTGCTTCCCTTTATATCCGTGGGGCTTACGCAATGCATCCTCCCCACATGCGCAATTAACGCTTGGCATCCGTTAGGCTTCCGCTGTGCATCCGCTAGGCTTCCACTGTGCATCCGCTTCATCTGCTTTGCATCCGCTCTGCATCCGCTGTATCCGTTCCGCGTCCGCTTTGCTGCGGCCCCCCGGAAGCCTAGTGGATGTGCCATCCGCTCCCATCCACTTCCATCTGCTAGGCTTCCGTGGAGCATCCGCTTTCCATCCGCTCTGCGTCCTCCCCGCGTCCGTTCCTTTCCGTGTTGTCCACTCTGGTTATGCAAATTTTTGCCCCTTTTGAGAGCAGATAACAATGGATGGAACATTTTTCTCATCCGTTGTGTCCTTTTTACTAACGTTTTGCATCCGTTGGGCAGTGTGACAGGGCCTTTAATCATTTTTTCCACCTCTTTTGACAGTTATATTTGTTTTAGCTCTGAATGCTCCATTAAGGCCCTGTCACACTGCCCAACGGATGCAAAACGTTAACAATGGACGAGAGGAATGTTACATCCGTTGTTATCCACTCTCAGAAGGGGCGAAAATTTGCATAACCAGAGCGGATAACACGGATGCGGGGAGGACGCAGGGCGGATGGAAAGCGGATGCGGAATGGAAGCCCAGCGGATGGAAGTGGATAGGAGCGGATGGCACATCCGCTAGGCTTCCGGGGGGCCTCAGCAAAGTGGACGTGGAATGGATACAGCGGATGCAAAGCGGACGCCGAACGGATGAAGCGGATGCACAGCGGAAGCCTAGCAGATGCACAGCAGAAGCCTAGCGGATGCACAGCGTTAATTGCGCATGCGGGGAGGATGCATTGCATCCGCCCCGTGGATATAACGGAAGCAGCTCGGAAGCAGGTCGCCATTCAGAGGAAAGACCTGCTGCCGGATGGATTGACTGCCTTGCCTGCCCTGCCTGCAAGCCTTGCTGCCAGCCTCCCTGCCAGCCTTGCTGTCTGCCTGCCTGCCAGCCTTGCTCCCAGCTAGTCTGCCTGCCAGCCTTGGTGCCTGCCTGCCTGCCAGCCTTGGTTCATACCTGCCTGCCAGCCTTGCTGTCTGCCTGCCTGCAAGCCTTCCTGCCAGCCTTGGTGCCAGCCTTCCTGCCAGCCTTGGTGCCTGCCTGCCTGCAAGCCTTCCTGCAAGGCTTGGTACCTGCCTGCCTGCCAGCCTTGGTGACTACCTGCCTGCAAGCCTTGGTGCCTGCCTCCCTGCCAGCCTTCCTGCCAGCCTTGGTTCTTGCCTCCCTGCCAGCTTTGGTTCCTGCCAGCCTCCCTGCCAGCCAGCAACCCCACAACCATGCAGAAGCACAGCAAGCCTCAGCCATCTGCTGCCAGCCCTGGCAAGAGAGACAGGGCTACCATCCCGCCCCCTGGCCCTCACTCTGGTTCTGCTGGGGCTTCTGCAGCACGGGCTCGCTCTTCTGGGGCTGGGGCTTCTGCTGCTTCTGCTGCTGGAGGAGGAGCTGATGACAAGCACTCCAGCACCAGCCACCTCCACACCACCTGGACCCTTCACCCATGAGACTGAGCGACCAAGAGGAGTGCCAGAGACTCATTTTTGTTTTATAGCTTGTTGTTAATAAAGTCTATTTTTGATTCACACACTTGCTTCATTTCTTTTTTTTAATAAAGTCTTGGTGGAAACTTTTAAACATGGTTTAAGCCTTTGCATGATTGTGGGATGGATTAAGATAGCAGTGGGATGGGCAGGGATACCTTTGGGATGGGCAGGGATACCTGTGGGATGGGCAGGGATATCTTTGGAATGGGTAATAGATGTGGGATAGATAAACCTCCAGTGCAAGCATAGTGGGACTGTATGGTCCACCCTTCCAGGTGCCACACCTATGGCCCTTTATTATCAATAATAATGTAATCAATCATCCACACATGTCAACATAAACACAACTCTTTATTAAATGCCCTGTTCATTGTAGGCCCACCCAACATACATGGCCCAATCTCATCCGTTTGATGAGACAGGCTGAAGGAAGCACCCATTAATCATCTACCATCCTGTCTTGCCACTCCACTGCTCCAGCTGGGGAGTTGCACCAGTGTTTCAGGAGGTTGCGCTGCTTCTTCCCTTCACGTGAGGCTCTGTTGGGGCCTTGCACATCCTGAGTGTCTATCAGGTTTTGCCCTTGCCTCCATTCCCCAGGCTCCATGTCCCCATTGCCTTGCTGGAGGTCCACGAGCCTGTTCTGCAAGACTGGGTAGCAGGTGCGCATGAGATTGTGCAGGATGCAGCAAGCTTCCACGATCCTCCTCACGGTCTCTGGGCGATGCTGCATGTGGTGAGAAGTACCTGGAACCTGTTGGCCAGGATGCCAATGGCGTTCTCCACCACCCGCCTTGCCCTAGACAGCCTGTAGTTGAAGATCCTCTCTTCATGGGTGAGGTGTCTTGAAGTGCAGGGCTTCATGAGGTAGGTTGTGAGGGAGAAGGCGTCATCCCCCATGATGAAGTAGGGCACATCTTGCATGTCGTTGGGCAGGGGTTCTGGATCTGGGAAGCCCACGATGAGGTTGCGTTCCAGCCTACCCTTGAGGTCACTTGCGTTGTATACCTGGGCATCCGAAGCTGACCCGTTGCCTGAAGCATCGATGTACATGAACTTGTAGTCAGCATCGACCATGGCGAAGAGGATGATGCTGAAGAAGCCCTTGTAGTTGAAATAAGTGGACCCCAACTTGGCTGGCGCTTTACAGGCCATATACTTGCCATCGATGGCTCCAACGGTGTGGGGGAAGTTCCACCTCTGATACCACTGCTCTGCAACTTTTTTCCATCCTTCTTCAGTGGAGGGGCACTGGAGAAGCTCCTCCTTGTATTCTTCGATGATGGCCTGCACCACTTCTCTGACCACAATGCTGATGGTGTTGTGTGGCACCCTCCATCTGTACTGCATGCTGCTGTAGGTGGTCCCTGAGGCCAGGTGGCGCAGAGTGAGTGCCACCTTGAGCCCAGGTTCCAGGCTGGGCCGGAAGTTGGTGTTTGCCTTGGTCAACCTGGGTGTCAGGCGCTGCACAACTTTGTCAAACGTGGCTGAAGGCATCCTCATGAAGTTCTGGAATTCCCGAGTGTCTTCGTTCCTGAGCTCCACCATCAGCTTGTTGTACAGTCCATCCTCTGCTCTTCTTGCGAACCATCTTCGTACCCAGAGGCTTCTTGGCCGCCTCTTTTTCTTCCTGTAGTAGAGTTCACAGAGCCTGTAGATGGCTTCGCGCTGTTGCAGAACGATGGTGGCTGCCAAAAGGACTTTGTTACGATCCACGGTGGACATGACTGGATGCTGTGGAAGAGGAAGAGTCAGATGAAGGCTGCAGAGGTCTACACCGCAGGGCTGCTGTTCTGAAAGTGAGATCCAGATGTGTTGCTCCCTCTTTTTATAGGCAGTATAGGTGTCCCTTTGCATCCTCTAGGCATCCTCTAGGCATCCTCTAGACATCCTTAATATCTGAGATAGGTCCCCTCTGCGAACTTTTTTTTCGTTTTACATGCTTTGTTTCCGTGCTGTATCCGCTAGGCATCCGTTCTGCATCCATTCTGCGTCCGTTCCGCTTCCTCCCTGCATCCGAGCGGATGCAAGTTGCGCGATGCGTAGTGGATGCCTGGTGGATATATCGGATGCAGAACGGATGCCTAGCGGATGCCTAGCGGATGCAGAACGGACGAATTGGATACATTTTCTGCGTAAAAGTTTTGAGCAGCTCAAAACTTTCTGAGCTGATGAAACGTCCATAAATGGATGCTGGACGGATAGAGAGGAAACAAAACGGAGGCAGTGAGTACATTGCGTTAACCAATGGATGGCGAGCTTTTTTCTCCATTTTACATCCTCTTTGCATCCGTTGGTGCAGTGTGACATGGGCTTTAACTATGAGGGGATAATATTTATATTTCAATCATTAAGTTTGAATATCTTACCATCTTTTCCAGTTCCTTTTGAGCAATTCTGCTGTCATTTTATATTGTCACATCTATAAGACCTCTTTGTTGTTGTTTTTCTTCTTCAGTTACTATGTCAAGGATATTGTTGGCCAATCTAAATTCAGAAATCTTATAAATTGTTTACCTTATCATTCTGAACATTTTTAAAATGTTACTGGTGATACTAATATTTATGAGCATCAAATCCATACTTTTCACATAAATTCTAATGTACCATTTTTGCTCTGTGATCATAACCTGCCTTATCTATGCAATTTTGCAACAATTCTTCTTGTTTAAATGTATCATGATCTACATTTACTATTCCTTCTTTGTTGTGGCATTTGTTGCTACTGCTTATTTTTGTGCTGTTGCAAATATGTACCCTTTTGTTTTCTTCTTCATGGATCCAATCTTTACTTAGTTCAAGTTGTCTTCAAATCCTTTTAGCTATTTTAGCTATTGACCATGCATATATTTTTCCCAATTTTTTATTCATTGTTGTAACTGTTTTGTATGCCATCTTTAATTCTATAACATTCAAAATGTTCTTCTTGCAAATATTTATTTCATTTTACCCTTGCTTGCTTTTATATAATTGTTCCAACCTAAGATGTTCTCCTCCACTGTCTATTTTGCTTGCAGCAAATCAAAAACAGAAATTTTCCTTCCTAAACAATCTTATTCTTATTATCTTGGGTTGTCATTCATAATGTATTGTCATAAGTTTTCACATCTTGTAATCTAAAGCAATGTTCTCAACATTGGTGGCTTGAAGACACATAGACTTCAACTCCAGAATTGTAGATGACTCCTATATTTTTTTTCTACAACAAAACAGTTTAAGGACTGTTACAGCCATTACGTAGAACAAGTAGGCAGAAGACGAGCAACCATGAACAGTAATTAGCCAACAAACCACACAATAAAAACTCTTTTAATTTCACAGCACATGGACAGACTCATCCTGAGCTACATATATTCTCTCAGGTCAACTCTGAGTGACATATATTCCCTGCTAATGAAAGGTTGCTCACTAAGAGACATAAAGGTTGAATGGGGCATGAATTTCTACAGTTGAGCATCGTTCATTGCAATGCAATAGCATTGCACTTAGACTTATATACTGCTTCATGTGCTTTACAGCCCTCTCTAAGTGGTTTACAGTGTCAGCATATTGCCCCCAGTAATCTAGATCCTCATTTTACTGACCTTGGATGGATGGAAGGATGTGTCAAACTTGAGCCAGTCAGGATCAAACTGCTGGCAGTCAACAGAATTAGCCAGAATTAGCCTGCAATATTGCATTCTAACTATTGCACCACCACAGCTCCTCAAAGCTCATGAGAGCTGGTGCTACTTGTAGAATGTAACAAAGGATTGAAGATAATCTGCCCTAAAAAGTCTAAAATGGTTCAGAATAGAACAGAAGTTGGAAAAAAATAGGTTCGAAGTACATTTGGCATGAGCTAGGAAAGAAAGAGAACAAGATGACATTATTTTTTCTGCATTCAGGGAGCGGTGAGTAATCCATGCTGATGTTAGGCCAAGAAGAAAGTAAGGATCTACCCTTAACATCAAACTTATAAGTGCTACATATCCATTCTTCAGCCCTTAACCTGAATTGCTCCTCTGAGAGATGAGGAGGAGCCTATTTATTGTTGATATGGAAGTAAGATTCTATTCCACCTTATACAGTAAAGAGTGGATGGTACTGGAGCTGGTAAATTATGATTACCCTGTATATGTAATGAAAGATAAAATTGGGTCTCAGGAATCAGCAAGAATTTCTGCAGGAATTAATGCGAAATAAAGCAGCATTGACTGCTTGCATTGCAGGCTTAAAAAAATGCACCTCAGCATGCACATATACAATTCACTTTCTAATTCTGTGGATTTCAGTATGTCACACAGCTCAATTTCTAATCCTCTTTGATTTCCATATGTCACACAGCTGTTAAGGCGTTCAGAGACAAATGGATGTGTTCACAGGATTTTTTCCTCCCTTGTTCACTCCATTAATTCCGTACAGCCATTAAATTCAATCACGTTCTTGTTCAGTAAAGAGCTACAACAAGCAGCTTTATTTTGAACAGTTATAAGAAGAGTGAAGAAAACTGGGAGTCTGGAATTACTCAGTTTAAATCAAGAGAATTGGATCAGCATGTTGGCTTTTGTTGCAATAAGGTCTTTCGCCACCGGGAGTGGTTTTGCACTCTTTGGGTTTTGCTTTGGGGTTTGTTAACAGACCAACTGGGATTTGTTAACAGGCCAAATGTATTTTGTTAGCTTGGATTTAGGGTGAACCCAATCTAGCTATATGTGAGATTTCCAATGATGATGATCTCTTTTATTCATTAAACATGAAACTCAGTCAACTGAACATTTAAAAATGCATCACAAATACCAGTGACTGGTGCTAATGGTTAATATGGGTTGCTGCCAGCATCCTAGGAATCAACCAAGTATCTTCTTAAAATATATGATCTTCCAAGTAGGGCAGATTTTTTGCAGTTCCGCTGGTGTTATTGCAGGAAGCTGCAATTTCTTGATGTGTTTTGCAAAATTTTGGAACATGGCATCAAGTGCCATGTCATTGGTACGTATTGGTACATATGTAACAGTGATACCCATTGTCATTTTGCAAAATGACAAGAGGTATCACTGTTACATATTTCATCCATAACCAGCGATAATTGATCTGGTATGGAATTTTGTTGATTTCTTCTCATCATTGGTGATGGTAGCCTGGGTTGGTTCATGGTGGCGAATCCACTTCTGATCCAAAAACCAGAAATCCCATAACCATAGGGACTGCTCCAAATAGCCATCCAGGCCCAGCCATGGATTGTTGTCATTATTGTTGTTGTTGTTGTTGTTGTTGTTGTTATTATTATTAATTGCACAGTCAGCCAGATGTTCAGATTTCTTCTTGTTATTAAATTATTTATTATTATTATTGTAGATAGAAACAAATTCTTTTGATGTAGTGATGAAATACTATGACTGTCTCACATATGACTTATAACATCCTATATAATCATCCAACCATTGTTATAATTATGTTGTCAGGCTTTATTTTAGCATGACAATAATTGGATGATGCTACAAAATAATGAAAATTATAAGTTAAAAAATGGCTTGGAGTGCATTTAAAAGAAAGTGAGATTATTTTCTTGCGAGCAAATTATAGCACTTCTCAAAATCATCTCACCAAATTGGGCTAAAATAACAATAATGACAGTAAGCTTTATATCATTTCAGCAATGTCTGGATGATATCATGAAGAACTATGAGTCTAAGGGAATGACGTCTGCATGCAATGTCCTTCCATCTCTTTTCTAAGTACATGGTGAAGGCTTCTCCTAAAAACTCCAGCCATCTGATTAGCGATCCATTAGAGAAGAGTATGACCTCTTTTCCTGAAGCAACAGATACCTTCCTGCTTTCCCATGCATCAAGAAAATGATTTTATGGAGTGGTGATGGGGAGGGGAGAGAGAATAATATTCTGTGAAAAAATGCCTTTATATTGGGATTGAGATGAAAATATAACAAAGATGTATCTAACTTCTTTCCAGGATGCTTATTTAAGAAAACACTAATAATGTCCCTAAAGCCTCCTGATAAAAACTTGTAATCATCACTTTTATTAGCTTATGTGAAGTCTGATTGAATAAAAAGCTTGATTTTTATGCCTCTAATATATTTATTGTTTCCATCGGGGGAAGTAATTTTGCCAGCCTCAGGCTGCAGCAGGCTAGTAGATGAAAAGATGATGAAAATTATCTCTTGACCTTCCTTCCAGATGTGCAGTTGCTTTATCCAGGAGTCTGTGGGTCAGCATACAATTCTGTCAAGTTAATTTATAATTACATCCAGGCAACCTACTGATGGAAGGAGGCTCTCATGCGATGAACAGCTATGTTCAGAGGAAAACTGAATTTGTGGTATTAATGCTTCTGAGCCACAGCTGTGAATTTTGTTAGGCATTTGCTTAATTATTTAATGGCAATGAGCTTATTTACATGTTTAGGAGGGGAGGCAAAATTAAGGATGCACAGCAAAAAGAAAAGCATCCCAGTTCGATCCTCTTAACCGGCTGGAAAGTGATTCAGGACAGTAGAGAATGGAAACCATTGTGTGGGATGTCAAGACTTGGGTTCTCACTCCATCTCTAGAAATGAGGTGAAACTTTAGAGAGAAAAACCAGGAATCTAAAGAAATGAAACGTTCATGTTCTCATAAATTGTGGAAAGTAATAGGTGTTCTTGAATCCCACATAGTGTTCGTCAGAAACTCCTCTGCAAGAAGGCAACCAAGTGTTGTCACAGGGGAGATGTCGAAAGCCAGAGCTGCATGTGGTCTGCTCCTCTGAGAAAAGCTTAATTTCCTTCCCTGTGGGAAGCTTTATCTTTGGCTCATGAAATGGTAATTCTCAATAGGAATTAAGGAACTAAGACTTTGATGTGGCATAGCTCCACTCTAAAGCAGCCTATAAAGTGGGAACAGAGTGGGGAAGAATGGACCACCTCCTGACAGTACAGCCTTCCATCTCCATTAAGCCAAATAAGCCATTAATTTCAATGCTGATATGGTGTAAATGGCAGGCCCAGAGAGTAAACTGAATAAAGCCATGATTAGTTCTCCTTCTATCCAATGCAAGGGTCCTGATCCAACAGGGAAATGGGATGATAGGATAGACTGGGTACTTGCCTCTCCAAATGGTACATTGCCTTTTTATAGTCCCTCCAGAACCCTTGAAGGTTATGTGGAAATTCAATATGCACTGTACATGGGGCTGCCCCTGAAAACCAGCTAGAAGTTACAATTGGTCTAGAATGTGGCAGTACATGCGGTGATCATTGCCCCATGTTACACCTCTTTTGTGTTACCTGTACTCGTTCCAAGTTCCTTCTAGTGCTAGTTATTATCTTTAAAATCATATATGGCACAAAAGCAGCTTATTTGTGGGACAGCCTCTTTCTAAGGATATCTCCCCATCCTATCATAACACTAAGATGGATAGGCTCCTAGTTCCTTAAACATTGCCATCTTATATCCATTTGGAATATCCTTCTTTTTGAGGTTTGGCAGGCTATCATCTTTTTAATCTTCTGAAAAGCATTAAGACCTGGCTTTTACTGGGACAAGGTGAGGTTGTGAGATGTGCTTGTTGTGGACTGCACAGAAGTTTAGATATGATGCTAGCTACTGGGGTTTAAATTTTTGGTTTGAATATTTTTGTTTTAATATAAGTTATTTTATCTCTTGGTTGTAAGTCACCCAGAATTTGGTACAAGATGGGTGGCTATATAAATGGCTGAAATAGATTAAACTAATAGCCATACAAATGTGGTTAAAACTTTATATTTTCCTATAATATCAGCTCTTCATTTCATCTTTCCTTGACATGAATCAATGTTGCTAAAAAGAATCTATTCCCTCATTCATCATATTGACAACAAACATTGCTTTAGGGCATGATTTAAGTATGCCTTTTAATGGTATAATAAGCCTGTTAGAAAAGAACAGTGTTGAACCCATAATGTATACTTTTCATTTCAATAATATGGGCTGTGTAAACTTATCAAAGGATGAGCTAAAGTTATTTTTCTGCTCCAGAGACCTCTATTGCTGTGAGTGATCACTCAAGGAGGTACACTATGGAGCTCACAATGTGCAAATCGGTGACAGTACACACACATATATAACGTATCATTTATACCTAAGGCAGTTTCTCTCTTTTTTAATAATTTTATTAGAAGTAAAAGATAATACAAATTAGAAAAGAAAAGAAAGAAAGAAAGAAGTGCAAGGAAGAAGAAGAAAAATGGGAAAAAAGAGAAAAAGAATCATGAAAGCAACTTCCCATCCTCATCCAAAATATAAACAATTTTACTAACTCTTCATCTCCTCTAAATTTACAGATATAATACTCTTCAGTCCATAAGTAACTAATGTCTTCTCCAATCCAAAAAGCCCAAACAAAGCCCTTAAACAATAACATTAATTAATATATATAAAGTCAGAATTTCACATCTCAACTGTTAACATTTAAAAAGTTAGTTGTATCCTAGCATGAAGCAATTTGACATGCCCTTTAAAGAGAACAAGCTCACAAAAATTCCTTATTTTAAGCAAAAGGATAGTTAGATACAAAGCCAATTTAAATACTGTCTATTAGGATACATAAAGTAACTGTAGGGAAAGGCTTAAGCATCAGACTTAACTGTAAGGAAATCTAATATATATTTTTTCCACTCCAGATGTCAGCTAATCCAAAAAGAACCACTTGAAATAGCATGTCCCATTTTAATCCTGATCAAATAAACCAATTTTGTGTTCTATCTTTTTATGGAAAAAAATCTTGTTCTTTAATTCATTCAAATCATTGTTAATCCTTGTTTAAAATTTCTTCAATACTTTAAACAGCCTCTTTTGTAAGTCCAATAAATAAAAAAATATTCCAATTATACACTAGAATTCTTATTTCTACTTCCTTCTTAATTTTTAAGCTTCATCCAATTTTTTTTAAATGTCTAATAATAAATTCCTGTTTAAATTATTCTTCATGTTGCTCTCGGATAGATTTTGATGTATATTTACCTTAACATCTTCTTCTGGGACAGACTGTTTTCAGGAAGATAAACACAGCTGACATTATTGATTCAAAGTCCCAATGCTGTTCCTTAAAAATGGCTAATTATAATTAATGTCAGGCTCCCAGTACAGATAGTCATTGACTTACAACAATTTTTCTTGGGACTATTTGAAGTTACAACTCCATTGAAAAAATTGACTTTTTCTCTGGTCTTTTCACTTAAAACTATCAAACTTCCCCATGTGATAAAATGTGAGCATTTAGCAACCAATATGTAATTACAACAGATGCTATGTTCCAGAGTCATGTGATCACCATTTGCAACCTATCCAGCCATTCCAACAAGTAAAGTCAAAGGGGGAGAGGGAGGAGACAAATTCCTTAATGGCTGCCTGATTCACTTAACAACTTCAACGATATGCTTAACAACCTTGGAAAAATAGGTTGTAAAATTGGGCACCTTGCTTAATAATGGAAATTATGATCTTAACTAAGATTGTAAATAGAACACTATCTGTGTTCAAAACCCAATATTCAAACATTTTCTGAGCCTTCGTTGGTTTAAAACTTTCTGTAGCCAAAAACTTGTCTTGTTTTTGCTATTTATTTTAAATTCTTAAAGGTTAAAAAAGATGCATCTTCATTTTCTTATATAAAGGATTGAAGGCAATCACCCAGTTTTTCCAGCCCTGACATTTTGAAGATGTCTAACTTCTTTAAAGTAATGAATAGGCAACTTCTGAAAGTGATTAGCACAGGAAGTGAAAGGTTCTGTGCTGGAGCAAGTATGGCAAATTTCCTCAGCTCCCAATTCTCCCACCTTCCAATTATCTGCACTTTGCAATCTCCTCATGTGAATAAGCCACATGGAGCACAGTTTGAATGATTTTGCATTCTCTCTTGATCCAGAGAAGGTAAAGGGAACCAATCTATCCCAGAATTCCCCAGTCAACATGGCAATGGGATGAGAAGAGTTTTTAAGAAGAGACAGCCATTTGTACAAAATGGTATAGGGTCTCCTGCCTGTGCAGGAGGTTGGACTAAAAGAATTCGAGGTTCCTTCCAACTGTGATATTTTGGTTGGGTTGAAAGACTTCAAGGTCCCTTCCAACTGTGATATTTTGTTATTCTGTCTGTTCTGATTACTTCAAAAGAATGCGATACTGTGATTCCTGAGGAAGTGGACAGGATCTTGGAACTGTCAACCCAACTTGCTATTTATTAGATATTGCTTCTACTAGCTGGTAAAGGATGTTCAGGAGATGACAGGTCACTGCATCCATTATGTTGGTATCTGCTTCTCTGAGAGGCACCCCCCTTTCTCTGCAGATGGTTCCAATCAGGATCATTGGAGATGAGACATCAAGCCTAAAACATTTGTGGGAAGCCTCAAGACCAGAGGCTCTCATCCCCCCCAATTTAATATCTACATGAGGTTTTTAATCTATTGACCATATGTTCAGTATGCTGATAATTTCCAGTTGTACATCTAATCAGACAGACCAAGCAAGACTTTTGAAATCCTGACTGTTGGAATCTGGATGGGGAACCACGAGCCCAGGCACATCTCTAACAAGACCAAGTGGCTTTGAGCATTGGGTTCTTCTGATTATGAGCATTTTTCATCTTTATTCTTAAGGTTGGTTTCTGCCTCCCTGTTCAGGACTTGTGTTCAACTTGGGATTCATACTGGAATCTCAACTCCTACATGAGAAACTATAGACAAGAAGGCCTTTCCACACTTCCGGTTTGAGCTTCTTTGACGACAGACCAAAACCGTGACTCCGCGCAGTTTCTATCCATGCTCACCACTGGAGCACCCTGAGCCGGCTAGTTTCAGGGCTAAGCCACCTCATAGAGGTGGTAAATAAAGGGGAGAAATGGCCACCACAAAGAAGAACTCAACCGGAAAAGAACATGCAGGAGGAAGATAACGAGAAAGTTTTGGTTGGCCGGGTCAAACAGCAAAAGCAACAAATAACGTATCCTGGAATTTAAACTATAAAAAAATAATACTGTTCCCAAAGAAGATCTTTAAGCAGCAAAGGAGAGAGAAAAAGGGAAAGGATTTGGTTTTTCTTTTCCTTTTCCTGTACTGACAGCTAAGAGACTTAAGCAAGAAATTGGAAAAAAAATCCATTTTGATATTAATAGGCTTTTAATGCTGAAAATAAAAAGTCAAAGGGATAATAAATCCAGATAATAAGATTTCTGGATACTTAAAAGCTTTTGAAAACAGGAAAGGAGAGAAAAACAATAAAAGGGCAGAATTTGGAAGGGAGGAGACTGCCTGGAATTAAAAAGAACTCACAGTAAAAGTTCAACAAGACTTCTAAAAGAAAGACTTTAACTGAAACATGGCAACAAAATAGTAAAACCCCAGGAAGACAAAATGAAAAAAGAAATAAGAAGAAACAGCTTGGGAGTATTTGGATTACTTGGTAATCTCTGGATTCTTGGTTACTGCATTTGAATGACTAAAATCAATCCGGTGGTTGTTTAAAAGTTTAGAACTGAAAATGGAACTTAAAAATTACAGAAAAGACGCACAAGAAGGGAGAGGTTCTTTTGGCTTCGTATTTCAGTTCTTAGAAATGGAGATTTGGTACTATGAGAAACAACAATAAATGCCTGCAGAACAAGAAGATTGGAACAAAGAAGAAGCCATCTTTAATGAACAAGTCATCTTAGGTGGGGGGAAAAAGAAAAGGGGGGAAAGAGAATGGAAAGTTTAAGACTGGGAAAAACAACACAAAAAAAGAATAGATTGAAAAATAAGTATAAAATCAGAAAGCAACAGAAGAGGGAATTGCAGAAGAGAGAATTAGAAGTAGAGAGACAAGGGGGTGAAAAGGGGAGGGAGAAGAAGAGAGGAAAGAAAGAAAGGAAAAGAAGTTATAAAGGACAGAAACAAGATATAGAGAAACAGGGCCTATTTAGGGATAATGGGTGAAAATCTAATTGAAAAAGGGATTCTGCAAAGGTACATAAGATAGTATTATTATATTAGAAATAGAAATAATTTCAGGAAATATGAACCAATGTATGATTAAAATGTTTGATAAAATAGTTATCGTAATTTAGTGGAATGTTTGTCAATAAATAAATGTAATAAAATGAATATTTAATGATTTATAAAAGATTTGAAGAGAAATAAGGGAAAAATTAATCATGGAGATTATATGTGTCTTCAAGGAAGTATGATATTTAATTGAAAAGAAATGTTAAAGATGTTAAGACTTTAATGAATATTAATGATAGAACTGAATTGGAATGGAATGAGGGTTTTAATAACATATATTTATAATCCTTTTTTAAATAATACAGTGTGTATTATAAGAATGTACCAAGCAGAATTTGATTGGAAGTTATGTATTATGTATTATATTGAATGTTACAATCTTAACCAATATTGAAGTTTATAAAATTAAAAGATATAAAGGTGTCATACTCCAATAAGTAACTACAGGAGAAAATTTATTTAATGAGAAAAGATAATTTGAAATTGAAACAGGACGGACAAAAGTATAAAGTGAGATGAGATAATCAAAATAAAATTGAGAAAATTAAAAAAGGGGAAAAACTATATAGAAAATGTAAAATAGTGATAAGATATAGAATAGAACACAAAAATGAGCATGAAACTGAGTTTGTGTCTGTATAAAGAAGTGTAACCCGGGACCATGCTATTTTCAAAAAAGATGTTTTACTTGTATTATGTTTTTGTGTGCGTGAAAGCCCAAATAAAACTTTAATTTTAAAAAAAAGAAGGCCTTTGCACACGTTTCCTCTTGTATGCCAGGTACACTTATTCCTTGATTGAGAAGGCTTCTGCAAATTGCTCATGCCATCGTCACTTTGCATTGGACGATTGCAACATGGCACTGCCCTTAAAAATTACCAGGAAGCTAGAGCCGATTCAGAATATAGTCCAACAGACAATGATGGGCAAAGTCCACTATGCCCATGTAACATTTCTATTATATGAGGTTTAAAAGTAAAGGTAAAGGTTCCTCTCCACATACATGCTAGTCATTTCCAGCTCTAAGGGGCAGTGCTCATTTCCATTACAAAGCCGAAGAGCCAGCGCTGTCCAAAGACGTCTCTGTGGTCATGTGGCTGACATGACTAAACACCAAAGGCACATGGAACACTGTTACCTTTCCAAAGTGGTCCCTATTTTTCTATTTGCATTTTTACATGCTTTCAAACTGCTAGGTTGGCAGAAGCTGGGACAAGTAACGGGAGCTCACTCTGTTACACAGTGCTAGGGATTCGAACTGTCAACCTTTCTAATTGACAAGCTCAGCGTCTTAGCCACTGAGCCACCACGTGCCTATCTAGGAGATGTACTGGTTGACAATTGGCTTCCTATTGCAATTCAAGGATCTGTTTATCACCTATAAAACCTTTCATAATATAAGACCTGGTTTCTTGAGGAACTTCCTATCCACTAGTGTGCCTGTCCTGTTGACTCAAATAGAGTTGGCCTGTTCCTGGTCACATCAATTTAATAGTGTCACCTTTGTATTGCAGCACCAGCCTACTGAAGCAGAAAATCCCCCATATACCCATACAGCTTTCACTGTGCCTGCCTTCTTCCTTGTGACCAGAGCTTGAGATTAGATAGGTTGAATGATATAATGAAGCTATGTTGTCTTTTTATGATTTCCCTCAATATGCTGGATATGTTCCATGCTTTATTTGGTATTGTTTTCTAACATATATTTTTAGTCTATGAAGCTGCCCAGAATTATCTGCGATCTGGAGTGCGATAAACAAACAGTTTAGAATAGGAATAAGGTTCAATTCTTATCTGTACAAGAAACGATTGTGTACAGTAACATCCTCTTGCTGTGTTTAGATACTTATCTGAGACAACATTCTAGACATCACATGGATTAGCTGTGGCACCAGAAGTTTATCACTTGCATTCCAGACTCAAAATTCTTATAGCAGCTAATAGGTTGAACTTTCTGTAAGCCTATGCAAAGATGGTATATAGGTGAAACTCAAAAAATTAGAATCTCGTGCAAAAGTTCATTTATTTCAATAATGCAACTTAAAAGGTAAAACTAATACATGAGATAGACTCATTACATGCAAAGCAAGATAGTTCAAGCCGTGATGTGTCATAATTGAGTTGATTATGGTTTACAGCTCATGAAAACCCCAAATCCACAATCTCAGAAAATTAGAATATTGTGAAAAGGTTCAATATTCTATGCTCAGTGTCCCACTCTAATCAGCCAATTAAGCCATAACACCTGCAAAGGGTTCCTAAGCCTTTAAATGGTCTCTCAGTCTGGTTCAGTAGGAAGCACAATCATGGGAAAGATGGCTGACCTGACAGTTGTGCAGAAGACCATCATTGACACCCTCCATAAGGAGGGAAAGCCTCAAAAGGTAATTGCAAAAGAAGTTGGATATTCCCAAAGTGCTGTATCAAAGCTCATGAATAGAATGTTATGCGGAAGGGGAAAAGATGGAAGAAAAAGGTGCACAAGCAGCAGGGATCACCGCAACCTGGAGAGGATTGTCAGGAAACAGCCATTCAAAAGTGTTGGGGACTTTTACAAGGAGTGGACTGAGGCTGGAGTCAGTGCATCAAGAGCCACCACACACACACAGATCCTGGACATGGGCTTCAAATGTTGTATTCCTCTTGTCAGGGCGCTCCTGAACAACAAACAACATCAAAAGCATCTTAGCTGGGCTAAAGAAAATCAGAAACTAGTCTGTTGCTCAGTGGTCCACAGTCCTATTTTCTGACGAGAGCAACCTTTGCATCTCATTTGGAAACCAAGGGCCCAGAGTCGAGTAAGAATGGAAAGGTCCACACTGCAAGATGTTTGAAATCCAGTGTGAAGTTTCCACAGTCTGTGTTGATTTGGGGAGCCATTTCATCTGCTAGTGTTGGTCCACTGTGCTTCATTAAGTCCAGGGTCAATGCAGCTGTCTACCAGGAGATTTTGGAGCACTTCATGCTTCCTTCCGCAGACAAGCTTTATGGGGATGCTGACTTCATTTTCCAGCAAGACTTGGCACCTGCCCACACTGCCAAAAGCACCAAAACCTGGTTCAATGACCATGGGATTGTTATGCTTGATTGGCCAGCAAACTCGCCTGACCTGAACCCCAAAGAGAATCTATGGGGCATTGCCAAGGGAAAGATGAGAGACATGAGACCAAACAATGCAGAAGAGCTAAAGGCGCTATTGAAGCATCCTGGTCTTCCATAACACTTCAGCAGTGCCACAGGCTGATAGCTTCCCTGCCATGCCGCATTGAGGCAGTAATTGCTGCAAACGGCGCCCAGACCAAGTACTGAGTACATATGCATGCTTATACTTTTCAGAAGTCCAATATTGTTCTATGTACAATCCTTGTTTTTTTGATTGCAGGTAATATTTTAATTTTCTGAGATTGTGGATTTGGGGTTTTCATGAGCTGTAAGCCATAACCATCACAATTATGACAAATCAAGTCTTGAACTATCTTGCTTTGCATTTAATGAGTCTATCTCATATATTAGGTTCACTTTTTAAGCTGCATTACTAAAATAAATGAACTTTTGCACAATATTCTGATTTGTTGAGTTTCACCTGTATAAAGCTTTGATAACCTATTTTGCAAAATGATCAGTTGCCTCATTTGGAAAATTTGCTCATGCCTGCCTCAGGCATGGCTGGAATAGCTGGAAACACCTGTTTGCAAGTATCAAAGGGATCTTTGTCTCTCAGGGGATTCTCTCCTCCTATCATTTAGCAAGTGCTGTGCCCTTATGATTCTGGAAGCCATTGGCTACCAATCTGTCTAGTTGCCTATATTTCAGTCATATGAATTATATCATTGCAAGAATACTGGTGGGGGTTAGTATGTATTAAGTAACCATTTTGTGCTAATTGACTTGGCAGCAAAAGAAAAAAAAACTTCCTAAGATATATAAAAAAAATGTTAATGTCATATGAACTCAATATTTGAAATACGATAAAAAAAAAAAAAAACCAAAAAAGCCAGGCTACCATCCAAATGGTCCATTTGCTCCAACAATCATATTAGATTTTCTAAAAACATATATAATCATAGAGTTTGGGAACAAATTCCAAAAGTTGTGCTTTTTTGTCAGTTAAAAAAAAAGAGGGGTAAAAAACCCTCAACATTTATAAAACATTTGACATGAATTTCTTGTAGGCAGCAGAACATGTTGTGGACAGATGACAGTATGTAGAAATATAGAATGAATCCTCCACTGTGTTCGATCAATAGCTGTTTCATAAGATTAAGAAGTCAAGTTTAAGAAAGAACAGAAATATACAAGATACATGAGTCAATTGGCAGACTGCATATTCATTCTATCACACAAATCATTGCTGAACAATGTATGGCTCATATAACACATAAATTATGGGAAAAAATGATTTTATAAGAAAACATCTATATTCTTTATTCAGAGCATAAAGCAGAATAAGCAGATATGAGTCCTGAAAGGTTATTGCATCTGATTGCAATTGTCACACTGGCTGTGGAATACTGAGAATAGGAACCTACAATTCCAGAGGTTGTTCAGACTGAGAAGGGCTACTTTAAACCAAGTGCTGCTTGACAAGAACTTGCTTCAAATAGTTGCCATCCAAGGTGTCCAGTTTTGCACATCCTGCAAGCACTGGTGAAAGAGAGAGCACTAAAGGGGAAGAGGTCAGTAAAACATTGCTGGAAGGTATTGAGGTAACCTTTCTATGGTTCCACATTTCATACCACATAGAATGCCATAAGAGTACAGTCTGGAATCTCAATTCCCTCTTCTGCTCTCCGAACTATAAAAAGAGATGAAATCATTTGGAAAAACACTGCTGCTCGTTCAGATTGACTTTCCCAGATTGAGAAGCATTATTGTATGGTTAAGGGGCTACATCAATTTTTAAAAAAAAATCCATTTGTGGTAATAAACTGCTTTTGCAATACACACACACACACTTTTGGGATCAATCAGTAAAAGAACCCTTGGAATGAAATGCTGAAGCTTTGTGATTGTTTTCAGCATTTGATGTTAAGGACATACTGCTGTAAAGTTTATTTAGATAACTTTATCTCTGACTTGCCTATGGCTACCCAGCTTTATCAACTTTATCCCTAACTTGCCTATAGCTACCCAGCTTTATCAACTTTATCCTCTGACTTGCCTATGGCTACCCAGCAAGTTGCAGTAAACTAGCATACCATTGTTTCCCAATTCAGTTTTCTCCAAGTTGAGCATCATTCCTGTCTACCACCAATTTCAGGATTCTTTACCAACACTATGGTGGATAGTTCAGAAAAAGTTGTACTAGATGCTACTGGCTGATGCTGTGCTATGTTCATGTGTATGTTGCTGTGAGTTGCACAAGTTGTGGGTATCCTAAGGAGACAGGATTTACAGAGAGGGGCAAATATCTTTTTGGAATATGGCTGTATTCACTTCCTGTTGGCAAATCTGTGCAATGGTTATACTGCTGATGCTGTATTTGGAAATAACAGACCAGACTGCACCAGGCAAAGAGCTCCTGTAGAGTTTTTAACTGACATGCTAATTTCTACCTGTAGGCAATTTTAAGTAGAGAAAAGGGGGAAGCATTCTTCACCAGTAGTCTGGAGATTCTGGGTAGACTATCACCTCTCCCCCCACCCCAAAAAAAAAGATGTTATGCCAACAAATTTTCAACTAGTGGCTATAATCTATACTGAAGGTTAAGTTAAATAAGGTGGTTATTATAACCTTTTATATAGAGATTGTATATCAGTGATTGCATGACCTCTTAAGATGCCATATGCTTTTAAATAAATGATAGATGATAGATACCAGTAGATAGATAAATGATACCTTAGATAAATGTTTATAGTCCTGTGACTCTTCCAGATGTCTCTCATGGGAACTCAAGAGAAATTTTCCAGGTCTGGGGTGGGGGTGAGGTGGGGAGGTTAAGATCAGAATGTAAATTTTCCATTGCTTCACTTTCCTAGTAACATTACACTGAATATTTAGGATCATTTAAACAAAGTGAATATCCTACTTTCACCCTCTTATCTAGCTCTGCTGTAGCCAAAAACAGTATTGTAGTCGAATAACTTTCGAATTGCATTTTAAAAAAGTAATCCACAGAGCGGACATTAGAAGCAAGGGCTGAAGAGTCAGATCAGCAATGATGCTGAGCTGGGAGGGATGGTCTTTAGCAGGGGTGGGATTCAACCGGTGTTACTACTGGTTCGGTGACTACATTTTGCATGCTCATGTGTGCTTTGCACGCGTACGTGTATAATACCTTAAGCTGTGCTGCCCGGGCACTGAAAAGCCATCCGGACAGCTGAAAAGCGCTGCGCGCAGGTGCATAGTGTTTGAAAAGCCACTTTTTTTCCTGCGTTTTCAATCTCAGGTGTGCCGTGCAAAGCAGCTGAGGTTGAAAAAGCAGGAAATAAAGGAGAGGTAAGAGCCCGGGCAGGCGTGTGGGCCAAATAGCATCAAAAATATTACCATTTCGATGTCTGCTGTTCTTCAGAGCTACCAGTTCTATAGAGCCGGGCAGAACCAGTAGCATCCCATTCCTGGTCTTTAGGTTATTTAAAGTGAAAAACCAGCATAAGTTTGATAAATTTACCCAGTGAATGAACAAAACATTGTACTTAAAAATAATACTTTTCTGAGTCTTTTAGAATTGATCATATATAAACACACATTCTTCCTTAAAAATCATCATTTTTCATATTGCAAAATTTGCTTTGCTACTATATTCTTCTACATAAATCACTGGGTGGTGCTAATGATTAGCTGTGATATATGAAGCATTTTTTTTCATTTGTTCCATTTGCACAAGTTCACAAACTGCTAAAGTTCTGTAAAGTGTTGTTCTGAGAGCCTTCACATCTTCTTTTCTTATATTCATCTTCTATTCATACAAGCAGGAAATTAATCCATCTTCTAATACTTCTTGTGGGTCTCACAGGGCTTCTTCTTGTAATCATTCTACTTTCATTCTGGTTTCTTTCATTTCTTTCCTTTTATTTCATTTCCTTCCTTTTGCCTATTTTCCCCTAAGATGCATTCTTGACACTATCAAACTATGATTTGTTCCAGCTTCAGAATATTTCATCACCTTTTATCCAGCTGATTTATTTATTAGATTAATTATTCAACAGGTAGACAGCCATAATATGCCAGCAGCAAACAAATATTATAATGTCCCCAGATAAAAATTAATAAATAAAAATCTCCCAACCATAATCCAGAAATAAATAAAAGCAATAGGCAGAATCCCACCTGCATATGATGTTACAAAAGCAGTTTGAAAATTCTCAGACTTCAATATTTTCTACTGCATACAAAGTATACTTTTAGATTTATATTCATTCTTTTATTAAATATATGGATGAACAGACTTATGCTTAAACTATATATTTTATTTCAAATAAAGAGATGTTTTTCTAAGATGAAATTAACTAATCAATTATCATTTTACTTCATTCCTGGGCCCTCAAGTTATGTACTTTCTCACCCTCTTTCCATTCATATAACTGCTGACCTGACAGTTGTGCAGAAAACCATCACTGACATTGTTCCCAAAGTGCTGTATCAAAGCACATTAACAGAAAGTTATGCGGAAGGGAAAAGTGTGAAAAAAAAAGGTGCACAAGCAGCAGGGATCACTGCAGCCAGGAGAGGATTGTCAGGAAAAGGCCATTCAAAAGTGTTGGGGACTTTTACAAGGAGTGGACTGAGGCTGGAGTCAGTGCATCAGGAGCCACCATACACAGACGGATCCTGGACATGGGCTTCAAATGTTGTATTCCTCTTGTCAAGGTGCTCCTGAACAACAAACAACATCAGAAGCATCTTACGTGGGCTAATGAAAAACAGAAATTGGTCTCTTGCTCAGTGGTCCAAAATCCTCCTTTCTGATCAGAGCAACTTTTGCATCTCATTTGGAAACCAAGGGCCCAGAGTCTGGAGGAAGAATAGAGAGGCACACACTGCAAGATGTTTGAAGTCCAGTGTGAAGTTTCCACAGTCTGTGTTGATTTGGGGAGCCATGTCATCTGCTGGTATTGGTCCACTGTGCTTCATTAAGTCCAGGGTCAATGCAGCTGTCTACCAGGAGATTTTGGAGCACTTCATGCTTCCTTCCGCAGACAAGCTTTATGGGGATGCTGACTTCATTTTCCAGCAAGACTTGGCACCTGCCCACACTGCCAAAAGCACCAAAACCTGGTTCAATGACCATGGGATTGTTATGCTTGATTGGCCAGCAAACTCGCCTGACCTGAACCCCATAGAGAATCTATGGGCATTGCCAAGAGAAAGATGAGAAACATGCAGAAGAGCTGAAGGCCAGTATTGAAGCATCCTGGTTTTCCATAACACCTCAGCAGTGCCACAGGCTGATTGCTTCCATGCCATGCCGCATTGAGGCAGTAATTGCTGCAAAAGGGATCCAAACCAAGTACTGAGTACATATGCATGCTTGTACTTTTCAGAGGTCCAATATTGTTCTATGCACAATCCTTGTTTTATGGATTGTATGTAATATTCTAATTTTTTGTGATTGTGGATTTGGGGTTTTCATGAGCTGTAAGCCATAACCATCACAATTATGACAAATCACGGCTTGAACTATCTTGCTTTGCATTTAATGAGTCTATCTCATATATTAGGTTCATCTTTTAAGTTGCATAACTGAAATAAATGAACTTTTGCACGATATTCTAATTTCTCAAATTTCACCTGTATATAATATTTATCAACAGATGGGCCCACATGCTATAATTGATCTCTGCCATCTGTTATAACTTTATTTTTAAAAATTATATAATCATTTTTAATAAGAGAAAGAACAAACTTGGTCACAACTTGGTCATTCAGCATTCCTTGATAACATATAGCATTTCTACATAGAGCATTCCTTGATAAAATCCCAGTGAGGTTGGCCAGTTTAGCCAGTATAGCCCAAACATAGCTAAAGCCCAGCTTTATCCCAACCATTATTCTATGTAAACTAAGATCTCTTAATTTGGAGATGTCTTGTAAGTCGACACCCCTTTCCTTATATTCCACTAATAGGAAGCATATGCAATCATGTTCCTGCACTTATTAACATTATTAGATGGCGTACTGTACTACTGTAGCATTGAAAAACCTAACTAACCTCCCATGGGTAATTCAGTGAAATCTTTAACATTTGTATGCTTTCAGCTGTATTTATGAATTTGTTTGTTCTGCTATCACTGAAGACCCTTCCTAAACCTGTCAGTAATTCAGTGAAACCTTTAAAATGTGTATGTTTTTAACTGTATTGTTTGCTCATTTATTTTGGATTGCGTAAGTCACTCCGCGTCTGTCAGGGTGGACATCTATAACATTATTATGGTTGATCACGCAGTCATCCAGACCTGCAGATTGGATTTGGCATTTTTGTCCACCTATGAGGACCTGGAATTGGTAAATATTGTTGGTAAATGTTGATGTTGTTGTTGAACACTATTAAAGGTACTATTGCAGGATGTCAGCTGTTTCAACTGAAGCTGCCTTTCTACCTGACTGATGGTAATTTTGCCAATGACAATAGCGTTCAAATGGTGCTCCCAATGTTTTGGGATTACATCTAAGGAGTCTATTATTTCTGATACTATTTGGCTTTCTTTTGCCAGACTTGTTCTACTTCAAAAACTTGCATTTTGTAATTTTCACCAGTTCTTTCTCTTCTGCTGTCTCCAGAGACTGGAGTCCACTGTCAAGAATTTTTTGTCTTTCTTATCAACAATTGTTAAATCTGGAATGCTGTATGACAGATGCTTCTCTGTTTGAATTATAAAGTGCTGGAGCACTTTAGCTTCTTTATTTTTTATTACTTTGTTTTGCAGTCCCATCAGTTCTTGCTTGGAAGCAAATGGTGTTTGTTGCTGATATTCCAGTGTACCATTGTTGCTACTTTGTTATGCTGCTGTTTGTAGTCAATCTGTGTCATTCTCTTGCAGGAGCTAATAAGATGGTCCACTGTTTCTTCAATTTCTTTACAAATATGGCATTTGCTATCTATTACTGTCTTCTCAGGTCTGTATTTATATGCATTTGCTCTTAAAAGCTTGGTTTTGTGCTGCCAGAATTAACTCTCCTGTCTCTTTCTTCAACTTTTCTGCTCTTAGCCATTTCCAAGTTCTGTTGTAATCTGCTTTCCTTGCTAGTGGTTTTATGCATTGGTCATGCATTTTGCCTTGCCATGTTTCTTTTCTATTTTTCATTTCATCTTTCTTATAGGCAAGTTTAGTCTTTTTGGTACTCAAGCCTTCATGGTGTACTAGCTTCAATGCATTTTCCTTGTTGTTCTTCAGATATTTTTCCAATGCCCTTTTTTCTTTTGAAAATAGTTTTTATTTTTTTAAGACAAACATAAACAAACAACACATAAAAACCATCTTCCATCTTATATACATACAGTGTGTCAGTTGGTTACAAATCTTTGCTATCCTTTTGTAGTCATTTCTCAATTTATATAAATTTGCACATTATCAAGCTAACATATACTTATATGCTTATCAATTATTAATCATCCATGATGAAACTATTTATTCTATCACTTTAAACAAGATATTTCATTTTTTTAAAAAAAATATGTTATACTTTCATCCAATGGTTATATATGATTATATTATATTTTATATCTATTAAACCTATTACAAAATCAACAAATCTGTTACATTACCATGTCTTTTTGTCCAACCATTGATAAAACAAATCCCATATCATATAAAATTGTTTATCTTCTTGTTCTCTAATTTCAAATGTCAATTTATTCATTTCAGCACAGTCCATAATTTTCTTAATAACTTCCTCCTGCAAAAGGTATTTTATCATTTTTCCAATTCTTAGCAAACACAATTCTAGCTGCTGTTAAAACATTTACAATCAAATACTTCAATTCTTTATTGTATATTTCCGATATAATTCCTAATAAAAAAATCTCTGGTTTAAAGAGATGTGTTGTTTTATCATTTTTTCCAACCACATGTGGATTTTAGTCCAATATTTTTTTGCATCCGAGCATGTTCACCACATATGGTAATATAAGCCAGGTATCTGATGACATTTCCAACATTTATCCGATTTATTCTTAAACATTCTCGCAATTCTCGTCAGGGGTAGATGCCACCTGTAAAACATCTTATACAAATTTTCTTTATGTGCAGTTGACATTGTCATTTTATAATTTTGAGACCACAATTTTTGCCACCTCTCTAAATCAATCCCATATCCAAAAATTTTCCCCCAAGCAATCATCGTTTCTTTAACTTGTTCTTCTTCCAGTTTAAATTCTAATAGATGTCCATACAGTTTTTTAATTACCTTTTCATCAGTACCCATCAAGCCCTTTTTTCTTTTTCAACTGTTTGTGTACTTACAACATCCCATGCCTACCTACGGTAAATAGAGTCTCTCTCTACATTGTTATATGATTAATAAAGTAGTTACTTGGGCAAGTAGTAATACAATTGCCACTCCAGCTCATCATGTTCAACAAAATTGAAAGGCACCAATTTGAAGAAACATGATCAACAGTACACATGCCAGTGAAAAAGAAATTGGATACTACCAATTTTGGGAACAAGATTTATGACATCCAGTCAGTTAGAATTTATATAGAATGCACAGAATGTTCTTCAGAGTTATGCTTATCTGCAACAATGATGGAAGAGGATGTATCAATAGTGGCCAGTCTGACCTGCAAGTGTTTGTGATTTGTATATGGTGATATGATCTAATCTGGTCAAATGATATTTAAGAATCTTGCTTTGGCCAGTTGTCCTGTGAGTTTGTGACAATTTGTCTTGGCCAACTTGCCCCGGCCAACTTGATGCAACCAATTCACTACAGGACAACTCACTGTAGGGCAAGAGTTACACCAATATCAAAGAAATGGTGGAATAGAATCATTAAGGAATGCAAAAATGAAATATGAATGACAAAAATTAAGATAATTTTTTAATTTATTTTAAATAATTAAATTTAATTGTTAAATTGTTCCGTGGCAAGTTGTCTGTGGCAAGTTGTCTATGGCGAGATGATCATGGTGAGTTGGCTGCAGTGTGTTGTCCCATTCTGGCAAGAGCTACCTAATTCCAATCAGATTCTATTTTTCAGGATCCATCACCAGCTTGAATTCTGAAACAGCCCCATAATTTTGCAGTAATGCTTGACTTCTAATAACTTCTGAGCATTTATATTCATTTCTAAGGGATGGATTCTGCCTCTCTCCCCAGTCAGTGGTGTCCTCTTTCACAAACACAGCTTTTCTTGCTTTTTGTGCCCCTTGGAGGAATAGCCACTTTAGCAACAATATAAAAATGATATTCTACCTCTGGTTTATTTCATCTCACTTTTTTTCTGTCTCAGCTAATTTGTCCTGCACCTCTCAGCATTTCATAGAGCCTTGCCACTCCTGTGCATTTGGCATGATCTGAGACTGAACACTTTGAACATTTGTCTGGCTCCCAAAGTGGGTTCTATGAATAAATTCCCCCCTCCCTCTTCTTTTTAAAAGTATTCATAGTAACCTTGGCAGCAGGAAGCCCTGAGGCAACTTTCCCCCTTTACCATCCCCTTAATTAAAAACATTTTCTGGAAGCTGCTATTTGCTTTGGAGGATAAAATATACCGGTACTCAAATTATACCTGTATATTTTACCATGGGTAGTTGCTGTCTCAGAAGTCATTGGAAAGATAGCACAAGGGGAAAGATACACACACACACACACACACACACACACAAACTTGCATTGAATACTACAATCTTGGTCAAATCTCCCTTTTCTCCCAGCAGTTTCAAATTAATGTTTTAATTATAGCTACTCTTATTCACAAATCTCTCCTCCTACATTTATAGTTTGGCCTATAGCAACTCCTAAAGGAAGCTTCTAGGAGCAGCTGACTTTCCTCAGGCTAATTAGATGAAGCAGACCGACATTGTTCCCAAATTGGTTCTCACTGAATATTTTGAGGTAAAATAGTTAATTTCCAATATATCATCAATGATCTTCTTGTTCACATAAAACAGACCTAAAACTGCAATATGTACAACCTTGAGTCTTTCTCTCAAAAGGAGAAGCAAAACAGCTTTTCAAACAAAAAGCCAAAACTGGAGGATAGAGGCATAAAAAGTTAAGGGTGGGGAATCCTTAGCTCAGGGATCCCCAAACTTGGCAACTTTAAGACTTGTGGACTTCAACTTTGAATATTTGTCCACAAGTCTTAAATTTGCCAAGTCTAGAGACCTAGGCTTATGAACAAAATCGGGAAGCTGACAAGAAAAAAATAAATACTTTTACCTAGTCTATTTTTCTAGCCCGTTTGCATTACATTCAGTGATGGGATACATTTTTTTTTAACTACTGGCTCTGTTGGCATAGCTTGATGGGAATGTCAGGGGAAGGATACTGTAAAATCTCCAGTCAGAGATGGTATTTTCCGATTCTGAACTATTCAAAATTTCTACTACCGGTTCTCCAGAACCTGATGAATATCACTTCTGATTACATTCAGCTGCAAGAAAAAATGGAAATGGCATCCAAAGAAGTCTGGATTGCAGACATAATCTAATTCCATTTGAGGATCACAAAAATAAGAAATAAATGGGGAGAAACCTCCTGATTGATAGATGGATGCATTTGTGTTGTATTCTTGATAACAATACAGAAGTGAATTGCCATTGTGGTTTTTTTCTGTATTTTTTTCTTTTGTTTGTTTTTGTTTCCTTATTTCTCAATATAAAGTACAATGAGATATTTCCTAATGATCTCCCTTCCAATACTAACCAAGTCTGAGCATGTTTGAACTATTTCAAAAGCAGTGGATGTGGTACTGCTACTTGCTGTGAAAAATATTGAAACATGCTCCCACACAAGGCAAGTGACTGTCATTGGATTCTCATGCACTGATTCAATGAACCTTTGGTTTGTGTTGAGAAAGTAAAATAGATGAGGCAGCTCATAGCCACAGTTTTGTTTCCTTCAATGTCATAAGTGTTTTTCCTTTCCTAGTGTCTCCATTTAAACCCATGTAGTCCAATTGCATCAGCTGTTGGCTCGACATAACACATGTCAGCCAAGAATGTCTTAAGAAGGTCAGGTGGTCCATGGTCCAACTAGTTTTCCTCTCTTACTCCCAGCTCTCACACTAAGGTTACACATCCTAGGAGGACTGCAGGACTGCAAAGCATCCAGCAGATTCACACTGCTGTTGATTGTGGGATACTCTCAAACTACTGTGGGCCATGAATGTAATCAATCAACAAACAAAGGAGCAGTTTGGTAAGTAACTGTTTTTAATGGGATTGATCTGTATTCATGTTTTTTTTTTAAACAAAAATCTCTAAGTATAACTCTCCTTTTGTTTCTAAAACTGTGGTTTGTTGGTGCTGATATTTAAATTGGCATATACCTTGTCCATTTGGATCAAGAAGAAGCAAGGTTAGTAAGGATGATGAGGGACAATATTAATCCTGAGACTTGAACAATAAATTCTCTCTAGAGAAAGCTGTGTAAAATGTTATGATTTCCATTGCAAACTAATTAAGGTAACTAGCCAGGCTTTAAGATTCCCTAAATCAATTTTCCCCAAAGAACTGACTTTCAAAACTTGAACTTTCAAAGCTAATTCAACTGGCTAGAAATAGTAATTAAGGTAACTGAAGTCCAGCATATCTGGAAGGATATGATTGAAAAACCTGAGAGACTACAGGAGAACTGCTTTGGGTAAGGACAAACCTCAGTGCTTCCTGTAGACTTTCCTTTCCAGATCCTGAATGTTGCTGAAAGGATAGAGAAGAAATGAATTATTGTTATATAGTCAGTAGTTAGCTTATTCCATTAAAACACTAACCTTTTTTGAGTGATGTCATTTTGGAAAGGTTTTGTACATTATTTTTAAATGCTATTTGAACCTAATGAACCTAAACCTAGTGAAATAGCCATAGCCTTTTAAATCAACTGAGGTTTGATACATTACAAGAAAAAGCTCCCAGTGGCCAGCCAAATATAAATCTGAAGCAATTACCAAGAAGAGTATACATTAGTCTCATAGTCATACTGAAATATTTCAGGCAGGCAAGCAGCTAGAGGCAAATGAATGGCAGATACCCATTGCAAACATGCAGTTTCTTCACTTTTCTTCTCTGCTTTGACAAAATCATCAGAAATTAAAATATGGCTACAAATGTAAACCACAGAGAGCCTTCAGGAGTTGGCACTGTAAAAAGCTTATAAGAAATAAATAAAATTACAACCATGCTTACAGTATTTGAAAATGAACACTGGTCCTACCCATTGGATTCATCTTTAAAGGAACATATGTCTAAACTTTGAGCAATAGAAAGAAGTATATCTTTTTTTTTCCATTTTGAAAGTTATCATGACAATCAAAGTTATTTGCTCCTGAAAATTCCTTTCTCTGATTGGTGTCCTGATCTGTTTCCTCATCATACCGATGAGGATATGATACCACCATAAATTCAGACCACAGCTTGTTCTAATAGCAATAACACTTAGACTAATGTACTGCTTTACAGTGCCTCACAGCCCTCTCTAAATTGTTTACAGAGTCAGCATATTGCCCCCAACAATTTGGGTCCTCATTTTACCCACCTCAAAACAATGGAAATAGTGGTGGGATTCAAAAATTGTGGGTGTGGCTTAATGAACGTGGCTAGGTGGGCATGGTTTCTGGGCTTCAGGCAAATCTCCTGGGAGGTCGTTTTTGATCCCAGGAAGTTTCCCTGGGGCTCAGGAAGAAAAAACAATGGACCTGGAAGGGGCACACAGCATCCCCCATGCTTCATTTTGGGACCTTCTGTGTCTCAGGGAAGCATCCTGGGGTTGCATTTTTGCTCCCAGGAAGCATTCCTGGGGCCCAGGAATGTAAAAAAATGGAGCATGGGCGGGAGTTGGGGGGGCTTTCCCACCTCCATTTTTTGCCTTTCTGGGCCTCAGGGAAGCCTCTTGGGAGAAGCTGTAAGTAAGCAAGGGGAATCCCAGCACAGCTGATTGTAGGAACAGCTGGTTTTAGGGAGGGAAAAAAAAGGAATACCTTAAGAAGGGACTGGCTGAGGTGAGCATCAGGCGGGCGGGATGAGTGAGCATTGGTTGTGCAGGGCAAGTGAGCGATTGGCAACCAGGTTGGGGGCATGGCTAGCCAGGAGTTACTACTGGTTTGGTGACTTACGCCAAATCCTTGCTACCAGTTTACCTGAACCGAACCAGCTAAATACCACCACTGGATGGAAGGCCAATAAACTCATTACTAAAGACAATGGAGAAAGGAATACAAGACCGCCTTCTTCCTTTCCACCTCTTATATAACAACAGATCATCTTCTCATTTATTCTGGGCTATGTGCTCAATCAGGGTTGAAGGAGACAGTTACTGCATTTGTGTTTCTGAATCAGAAGCAGATTCTCAGAATATTATTTGATTCAGGTGGGTTTGTTCTGGAAAAAATTGGCACAAATCTACACTGCAAGGAAAATAATAAAAGCCAAGTGTTTTTACTGGGCTGAAAAATAGTTTAGACAAATATTGCTAGAGGGATATGATTTAGAGCCACCCAATCAAATGTCTTCTTTGATCCAAGTTTTACTCCTGATGACTACATAGATTCATCAATATCACTTTATCAGGCTCCCAAGTAGACAAGACAGGAAATATAACAATGTGAACTAATTCCACTTTATTATAAAATTATATTAACAAAATCTTGCAAGTCTTTAAATACAAATCTCTCTCCAACTATTTTTACTGCCTGATTAGTTAGGATGGAACCTTTTTAAAGTTTCTTCTCTGCCATTACATGGTTCCAGGGTCCTCCCTCTTTTATCTCCTTTCTCCCCACCTTTTCTTCTGTCATTCTCATATTCCCTTACAACCTTTCTGGCAATATAAATGATTAGTTATAGTCTTCTTCAAGAATTTTGTGTCGTTCCCCCCCCCCCCCCCGCCGCCATCTAACTTGTTACCCTGGGATTTCCTTGTGATCTCCATTCCAAGTGCTATCCAAATTTGAGTCTGTTTAGCTTTCAAATAACATTAATAGCACTCAGATTAATACCACTCACAGTGCTTTACAGCTCTCACTAAGCAGTTTACAGAGTCAGCATATTCCCCCCAACAAGTTGGGTCCTTATTTTACCAACCTCAGAAGGATGCAGGGCTGAGTCAACTTTGAGCCAATGAGAATCAAACTGCTGGCAGTCAGCAGAATTAGCCTGCAATACTGCATTCTAACCACTGTGCCACCACAGCTCTTTAAATATAGCCAAAATTCTTCGGTTTAGGCTTGGCCAAATATGTATTTTGATTAAATCTTTCTGTATATCATTATTACTATTCTGAAATCCATAGTTTAAAAAGTTGTGACTTATACCTTTTATTAAAAAAACATAATTAAAAGAAAATAAGAAAAGATAGCTATAAAATGCTATTGGTGGTTTAGCAACCATTCATGCACCACTCTATGCTACTTACAACCCAGATTCAAAGTTTAACAGCCAGACTCACCCTTCAAGGTCATGAAATTGTAATTTAGGCTCTTGGCAACCAGCCCACATTTACATTTGCAGTCTCCCTTGATCATGTGACTGAAATTTATAACTTTTTTGTCGGTTTCTAGCACTTACTTCCAGTTTCTGGAAAAACATACCTATTGCAGAAAATTGAGTTGCTTAATGACTGTGGGGTTCACTTAACAACCACTGTGACTTAACAGCCATGGCATTCACTTACCAACAGCCACAAAAAATCAAAAAAATCCAGCCATGTGATGCCTCAACTTATGACTGCAATGATTTCTGACTGTAATTCCAGCGTCAATTATGCTCATATGTCAAGGACTATCTGTAGTGCAGCCATAGACACCTCATCTCACCCCCATTATTCCAAAAGTCTTGGCAAGAAACAGAGCATTTTAGTGGCCAATCAATCCAGGAAAATGTGACTCCCATCTTTCAGCAATCCTCCAAAGCAGTCCTTGCAAAGCAGTCATATAAATCTTTCAGGGAAACAAATGGTATCTTTCTTTGCTTCGTGTGCATGAGGGATCCTGGGACTAGCTATAAAGTTTATGAACATCATATTCTTTCAGGAAAGGAAATGCAAGATTAAAAGGGCTCAGGGTTTGTTCAAACAAGGATTTATGGCATCGGGGCTGAAACGTGGCTCCTTGCAGAGAATGGAGCTTTTCATTTGCAATGCTCTTGTCACCAAAGATAGTTTTTCTTTTAGATAGGGAAGAAGAGTAAAAGCAGACTTAGAAATACACTGAAGGGTAATACAGCATCTACCCATCATGCATGAAATAGCCACATGGAAATAGTAGAGTCTACTAAAATTAAGCAATTTTCTTCCCATCTCTACAAGCAGCTGTTGATCAGAAGTTAAGTAATGCAGGTATAAATCAACAGGGAGACTTGTGCGTATATATAACTCCACGGCTGTAATGGGAAACTGAAATGCACAAAGGGAAAAGTAAGCAGATTGCACCAGTCAACTATTTTTAGACCTTTGGAAGCAGTAGTTGATTCCCTTTTTTCTGTGCTACCCTGTGTGATCTTGAAAATTGGAGCTTTGGGGAAAGAAATGTGAATGTGTAACAATCCTGTTAAAGTTACTCTTGGGAATAGCATATTCTAAATATCTGACTATAACGGTAATTACATCTAACCCCTAAGCCAGATAAAATTACTTTGCAGCTTCCTAATATGATAATTCTGCTTTTGCCATTGAATGTAATGGTCAGGGAGTAGAATGAATCTTGTTTCATTCTAAACTGGCACAGTTTCTTTGCAATGTTTCTGTTAAAATGAACCACTTCACAATAATGAGTGCTACTATCATATTGGTTGTTTATGCATTTATTTATATCCATGTTTATTATTTTTTTATAAATCAAGACAGCAAACATACATAATACTCCTTCCTCCTATTTTTCCCTCAACAACCCTGAGTGAGTTGAGCTGAGAGAGAATGACTGGCCCAAAGTCACCCAGTTGGCTTTCATGCCTAGGCTAGAATTCAGGATCTGTTGGATTCCAGCCTTTCGTGCAGAGGTGGGCTGTACATACTGTAACTACCGGTGCAGAACCGAAAATATGAGCGCGAGTGCACACACACCTTTCACCCCCTTTGAGTAAAACTTTACATACAATTTTAGTTTTGTTGTTTCTAATTAGTCTCTGTCTAATTGGTCTTCTTCTTCTTTGTGAGGACAGCAATGATAGAGAAGAATTTTGTACAACAGCAAGATTAGAACATCCAAATGTTTAAAAAGGGCTCCTTCCTCCTTTACTGTGGCTAGCAGGGAGTGTTTTAATACCTACTGCGGCATTTTCTTCTTAGTTGCAGGAGATTTGGTCCAGTCTTCAGGTGGCCACTTGTAAAGGCAGGAAAACGTTTTTTTAAAAAAGCGTAAGAAAAGCATAAGTGGCACATTTTCTTGAAAATCTCTTGTCTTATTATGTTCCTTAATTGAACTTCCAATTTGTGCTTTAAAATTTAACATAATACACTTGCAACACTACTATTTAAATCCTGCAGATAAAAACCATCCTGCAGCATATATCCAGAATTCACTTCATACATTCTTGTTATCTGCTAGTTAAAATCACATGTTTTTCTAATATTTGTACAATGTTTATCTTGTCTTCCAAATTGAAAACATAGCGTCCTCTAGGTCTGGTACACAATACTCCAAACATGATCTCACTTCAGTGTTATTTAAGAACAGTATTATATTGGCAATCCTGTTTTCCCTTCCCTTCCAAAGATTCCAAGCCTGGGGTTTACCTTTTTTACAGCAGCTGCATATGGGCTGACATTTTCAATTATGCTGTCCATCCCGACTGCAAAATCACTTTCATGATTAGGCAGTGCCAGCTCAGTTTCCATTATCATATATATGAAGTTTGGAGGCTTTGTGTCCCACACTTTACTTTACCCCAAATTGCATTTGCCATTTTCATGCCCAATCACCAAGCTTGAACTCCTTTCAAAGGTCTTCACAAATTATATACAAGTTTAAAAGCACCAGTACTTACTACTGTATGTACATCTCACCAGTGTTACCTGTTTATTCCTACTCTCGTTTCCTGTTATTGTTGTTTTAATTCAAATGTCAAGCCATGAGGCATTTGCCCTTCTATTCCATGACAGCTGAATTAGCTAAGGGATTTTGTCAGATGGTTTTTGAAAAATCTAGGCATACAATAACACAATAATGATGAGCCTACATGCTTATCAATGCCCTCAAAAAATCTCTGGAAAATAAGTGAAACTACATTTTCTTTAGCAGAAATTATTGGTTTCTTTTCAGAAAGGCTTGTTTTTCTATGTTGGTTATTTTCTCTTTAATAATACTTCAAAATAATTTCTTCAGAACAGATGTTAGCATAATTGGTTTCTAGTTTCCCTTATCACCTATAAAATCTCTTTTCAAAAACTCTGGTCACATTGACGGTTTCAGACCTTTGTAACAGATTCTGATGTTGAAGAGAAGTTGAGTATTTTTGTGAAAAATTCAACAATTTCATATTCAAGTTCCTTAAGAATTCTTGAGAGCTTGTGTGCTGTCTGGCCCTGGGGTTGATCTATCTTTAGCTTATCCATTTGATTTATAACATATCACTTATTATGACTATTAGCATCCATCGTCCAGCTTTCCCCAGCTGAAGCACAGGAATCTGTTTTATATCTTTTACAGTTAAGAAAGAAATGAAAAATTCTATTCAGTTGCTTTGCTATTACTCTTATCCACCTTTAGTATTAATATAATGCTCCAATTGTCCATAATATATGGACAATTCTAATTGTATTCTAACCAATTCTAACCAATTTTCTGTTCTAAATGACATGGAGAACTTTTTCTTAGTACTCTTTGTCATGTGTACTAAGTCTTATTTTGCATCTTTTTAATTATTCGGGTAGCCAAAGGATATGCAGGCAAGGTAGTGACATAACATTACTGGAAAGAGCAGAGATACAAAGGGGTGGGGAAGCTGTTTCCTGTTTGTTTTTTAAAGTTTTCTCTGTATTGAGTCTAATAACTACTTTGTAAAGAGTTTCCCACTGAAAATTGGCAGAAGACATAATCTTTATTTTATTTATTTTATTTGGTTTGTCAATTGCTTACAAGATAATAGGTATAAGTAAAAACATAGTTATGAATACATGGATACATATAAGAAAAATGAAACAATAGGACAGGGACAGTAGGCACGTTGTTTTGCTTATGAACGTTGTTGCTTAGCAGTTTGCTGTCAAATTTCAGTGCCATAATCTTAAATCTGGGGACAACAATAAATAGGGTTGGAAACAGCCTGCAGACTACTGTAATGGATTAAGTGATAATATGGAGCCAGAAGACAAAGTGCTGCTATTCCAGATCCTGAGTCAGATGAAGATGCAGGTACCATGATCCCACCTGGTTCTATTGATTTTCTTCAGAGTTCTATCCAGAATTTAGTATAAGACAAGTCATGTCATGTTACAATGTTTTCTACTATCTTTTGTCATAAAATCACAATATATGTAGGGTATGATCACAGTCTTTATTGGCTATGCCAATAAAGGTACTTTGAAAGATAGCAATACAATATTGCTTCTTATGCCCCAGCTTTACATCCTGACCTATTGCATAACTTTAACTGCATTCACATATTGTACTAAATCTTGTTTAGATTGTTGAGTAGGCCACAACCATCTCTGTCAGCAAGTGTCCTTAAAACTACATTATAACCTAAAATGTCAACACAATCTTTGTGTTGTGATGTGTGCAAAAGAGAGAGACTCTACCAAAATTGAGTAGATTATCAGTCATAGAGGAACTGTTATGAATATCTGTGGTATAATCACCACAAGGTAAAAGATGAATTTTGAATCTTTGTAAAGTGAGCTATAAGAAGTGAGGAGAGGTCAAAACCTACCTCCTTTGCCTCTATCTTTCTTTAAAGGAGTTATATATCTGTTAACGTGGAGATACAACTGTAGTTTCTTTTCTTCTGAAGTCACATCAAAACTTAATAATTAATTCATTTGAACAAAATAATTAAAAAATAAAATGATAAAATGCCCTGATGTGACTTCAGGAGGGATAGGAAGAAAGAAACCCCCTCCGCAAGTCCTTGTGCTGAAGTAGGGAATGTTCTGATCTCAACTATCTTTTGGAAAGATGGATAGTGTAATAGTAAAATGATTCCCCAAAGGAAGTGTGAATATCCCTTTTACTAAGACTATATTGTTAAAGTCCAGAGACTACTATTCACAGAGCAATATTAATAACCTTCTTGGTAGGGAACATTCTGCTCCAGGGCTCCATGAATGAAGGTTGAAAAGACAGTTGGGAGCAGCTTTGGGATAAACAAATTGAGCATATTTTTCCTCAACCTGGATTCTCTTTAACAAGAAAAGAGAAGGGAACCTTTATTAATAAGTTAGTGTTAGTGTTAGATGGCTGTTGAGATGTCCAATTAGACTACTAAAGAAGCTATTTTAGCCTGATGGCTCTTTTAGTTTAGCTTCCCTTATCTTTTTACTCAGACACTTCTATCTATGCAATCTAATGAGAATCCATTTCAGTCTTTCAGACCTGGAATCCCAGAAAATACCTTAACCTTTTCCCAAAGTTAGGAATACATCCATTTAACATGTGCAAAGTTATGGGCCAGAGTACTAAATGTTACATGCTGTAACAAGTGCACTAGGGAGTGGACAAGTGGATGTGTTATTGGAGAAGGAGTAACACCATGTGCTTTTTTTTCTTTTCCCTTCAGCTGTTGAATTTATACTCTGGGGTGCAGAAAAGTTCTGGAAGGATTATTGAACTGCCAAGGGGCATATATGCTTCATAGCCAAGTTCATTTGCTGGCATTAAAACCTCAAGACACGTTCTGATCCTAGTTATCCTCCATTTGAAACCCAGCAACAGCCGACAGAAAAAGAATCCAATATCTCTGGTTACATCATGGTGGTACAGAATAATCTGGATATCGGGGAAACCAGGAAAGGAATCCTGCTAGAACCATTCATCCACCAGGTTGGAGGACATATGAGCATGATGAAGTATGATGACTGCACTGTCTGTAAGCCACTTGTCTCTCAGGAGCAATGGTTCTATGAAGCTCTTCCAACAGCAATGAAACAGTTCACTCCTCATTACAAAGGTAGGGCTAAGATTCAAATCATGAATGCACAAGTTAGGGCCAGTGGATTCTGAATAAATGTAACATACACCATGTAACATACAACATGCACCAAATGTAACCCCTCACCATGTTGAGAGGTTAAGGGTAGCAAATGATGCTTATAAATATATATATATCAGAAATACCACCTCTTCTGCTCCAATTGCCAGGAAAGAAGTGAAGTTACTAGATCTTGTCACACAGTAAATGATATGTTGTTCAAGGTCATTAAAATATACAAGGCAGTTGTTAGCAACTTGTGGAAGGAAAGAATGAAATCTGAGACAGGAGCAAAAAAAGCGATTGTTGTGTCTTTCTTGGAATTTGTAAGGCAAGATGATCTTGTGATTCAGGTTGCTCTATAAAACTCCCACTGGAAGCAGTTGTCCTGCCTTGGTAACTAAATATTATGGATGTCCAAACAGCATTTATCATTTTTTCGTATTTCTTTCTACACTTGTTCTTTGAGTACCTCACATCTGGAAACACCTTCCAATTTTCAGTGGAGCTGTGTCTAAGAATTTGCAAATATAAATATGTTATATGCAGAAAAAAATGAATACGTGATGGAAAATGTCACATGCCGATGTTTAGATAATCTGCCTTCCTAATAAGAAGGCTTGCAAAGAGTAAGAAAACAGAAGGATTACAAAATCCATTTTGGTACTCTTACCAATTAGAGATGAAAAGTGACTCTTTTAAATGATGCTGAAAGTGAGGGAATGAATTACTTTGTTGTTTGAAATAAAACATGATGCCATGGATTGTGTTGTCCAATTGTCCAGGAAATAATTGCACTAAAGTTAGTTTAAGATAAGGTTTGATATTGGTGATTCTCATTAGATTAGGTATGGCTGGATTAATAGATGAGGGGCGGCGGGGAATACTTCAATGTCTTTATCGCCAATGTTGCTTAATGCTTCAGATGAACAAACACCTGCCGGTTAAAAGCTAGTTGCAGTTGTGAATACAAATTCAGATGGTTAGAATGTTTTATCACTTTTACATCACAACTTGGGGAAATGGGGGTGTTAAAAACTTTGAAAAACTATCAAAGAAAGGAGAAACAAAAGATGGTTCTTTTCCAATACACAAACAGAAGAAAAAGCCAATTTATTACTATGGTAATAGACAAGATCTCCAAAGTCCCCATGTGTTTGTAAGTTAGCCCATTTGGATTTTATCATGGTTTGATTTGATGTAAAGAAGCCATCTGTGCATATTATACCTTCCATAATGAGATGATGTCTCCTGGACTAAAAATAAAGGAAAAAAGAACAAAACCTAAAGTTGACTAACAACAGGATTTGTAGGGAGGGGGAGTATTTTTGCAAAGTGTATTATTCATTATAATTTAATTTGTTTTAAATCATTTTGTTATTGTAAAAACTTGACTGGAAAGGACTTAATTTGCAGAAATGCTCCCATTCTGATTTTGATCTTTACCCATTCCATATGTGAGGGGCACAATGATCTTGGACTGGAACCACCCTTATGTATCTCTTTGATGTTGTGGGGCTTTTAGTTGTCTTAAAATAAGTATATGTATATATATATATATATATATATATATATATATATATATATGTATATATATATATATGTATATATATATATACACACACACATACATACATACATACATACATACATACATACATATATATATAATGTGCTGTTTAGCTTCCTTCGGGTATTATCCCACATCATTGTAGTTCTGTTAAAGTTGTAGCAACGTTTCAGCAGAATCTCATCTGCCATCTTCAGGCTTCTGTATGGATATGGGTCTTACAGCTCCTGGTTTCAAATTTGAGGCTGGTCCATTCTGATTGGCTGGGAGCCTGGACCTGTGTTCATTGGACTTGGAGTTTGATTGATTGGTGTTCCTGGTTTCTTCTGTCTGTTTTGTGGCTTTGATTGGCTGGCAACAGTCTGTTCTTGTGTTGGAGGCTTTTAGTGCAGCTTGGCTCCGTGTGAAGGGACGGCTGCTCTTCATTAGCAAGCTGCTATTCATTAGCAAGCTGGGTTTCACCTGGGTGCCTGGTGGGGGGGTTAGGTTGGAGCTATCAGAGGGAGTCTGTTTTTGCCCAGGTGTTTGCCTGGCTTGTGGCATGGAGATCT